>MU765923.1:7243-115012 GCA_026770625.1 Nicotiana glauca | reverse complement strand
GTTAACGGGTAATGGTCGGGCTTGCCTAGCAATGTGTTGGGCGCCATCACGACCGGGGTTTGGGTCGTGACATTTCTCCACTGTTAGATGAAGTTTCGATTTTCAGTGGGATATTTACAGTATTGTACTTGGAATTGTTTATTGGTTTCCCACTAGGAAAATGTTCCTTCTATCTTTAAAGCATGTATTAGTACCGTAATTTTGACCTAAGAATACTATTGATCCATTGTAATTTTTCCTTGTATTAAATAAAAGGCTTTTCCTTAGATATATTTATCCATTCATTAGTCCATCACATGAATTTAATGGTTCTTTTCTTAGGTCGTATAATCTGTATCACGTGGAAGAGTTTCACGGATGTTTTCATAATTTGGTTTTACATCGAATTTTAGGTGTGCCGATTTTAAAAAATTAATATTTGTGAAGTACATACATGTGTTGCGAATTAATTCAAACCCCTTTATAAGAAATAACATAATTTAAGTGATAATAATAATATAATTGCGAGGGAGCAAAATGAGCCATGAACTAATTCAAGGCTCGTTGCAATAAGTAATAATAATAAAATATACAAATATATATGTCGAATCTAAAAGAGACAAAATAATTAAATATTTTAAATACGCTATCAGCCCATGTGTTCATACCCGAACCCTGAATTGATATGCTTAAATAATAAAAGGATCATGTGCGCATTCCGCGTCTCGATACCTTTAAATATAAAATAATTATGTTATAACCATGTGTACAATCCTTACCTTGGTTTAACATTTAATTTGAAAAAAGTACCTTGTATGCGTAGCGGTGAATACAATTAATAAAATATAATAATTAATTAAGTGGTAATGACAAGTCATAATCAATAAAATACAAAAATAGCTAAAAACTGATTTTGAGCCTTATATTAGTCAATAAAAGCGACTGTGCTAGAACCACGAGACTCGAGGGGTGCCTTACACCTTTCCCTAGATCAACAGAATTTCTTACTCAGTCATCTGTTTTCGTAGACCATAAATAAGAGTCAAACCTTCCTTTTGAAAGGGGATTCAAATAAAAGGTGACTTGGAACAGCAAAACTCATTTTCAAGTGGCGACTCCAAATAATATATTATTCCTTTTTAAAATGTCACTTCAATTAGAAAAACTCTTCTAACTCAACCTCGTAATAGGGTTGTGTGGAAAAAAAAAGATGTGACAGTTTTGGCGACTCTGCTGGGGACTAATTAATAAGAATTCGAGCTTTGTATATTGATTCTTGTTTGGCTTTTCTCATGTTTTGGATATTACTCTATTTGGAAGCCTAATGTGTTATTTGTCGCTTATTTACCGCTTTACTATTTATTTGAACTGTGATATAAACTGTATCCTCTCTTGCACCCCTCTGAGTCTTCTAATAGGTAGTTATGTTGTGTTTGCCGACCAGCATCACAAAATTTCTATCTTGAGATAAAGCCAGTTAGCCTACCAGCTTCTGGTGAAGGATTTAGTCACACATGTTTAGGCGGGAGAGCCATTAGCTAGCCAGTGCTGTTTTACTACTTGTGACGCTTGACGCTTCTCGGCTCGGGTTGTCCACCCGGATAGGCCAGGTCTAGATACCATCTTCTTTAGGATTTAAAAACAAAGAAGAACAAGCCACAAGCAATGAATATCCCTAGTAGGCTATGCTTTATTTTCATCATGTGCATTAGACTTAGCGGGACTCGGCACAGGGGCCGGGCCTGTCTTGGGCACGTACCAATGTAATGACTCGACCGGCAATTTTAAGCTCTAGCGCGTCGTTCAGTAGTTTGAGGCCATGAGCAGTTTCACTTCAGGTATTATGGCTTGTACGCATGGTCGGAATAAAATTCTGGGAAGTTCGGAGTTGATGTGGAAAGAGAATTCTCATTTCGGTAGCTTAAAGTTGAAAGAATTGACTAAGATTGGATTTTTGAGTAAACAACCTCGGAATCGGGATTCGAAGGTTCCAGCAGGTTAGTATGATGATTTCAAACTTCAGCGTATGTCCAATATGGTTTTGGAAGATCCGGAAACATTTTGGCACCTATTGTGGAAAACATTTTTGGAAGAATTTTATAAGTTTGGGCTGAACTGCATCTCAGTGTTACCAATGTCCGTTTGGGGTTCCGAGTCATGGAATAGCTCCGTATGATGATTCTGGTGTTGGGAGCGCGATCGGAAGTGAATTCGATGGCCCGAAGGTCATTTTGGAGTCATTTGGCTAAAAATAAAAATTTGAAGGTTTTTGAGAAGTTTGACCGAGAGTTGACATTTTGATATCACGGTTGGATTTCAATTCTGAAAGTTGGAGTACGTCCATAATGTCGAATATGACTTGTTTACAAAATTTGAGGTCAATCGGATGTGATTTGATTGGTTCCGACGTCGAATGTTGAAGTTTGAATTTCTCAAGTTCATCAAGTTTGATTTGGGGTGTGATTCATGATTTTATTGTTGTTTGATGCTATTTAAGGCCTCGAGCAAGCTCGTAAGTATTTTGGGACTAGTTGGCATGATTGGTTAGGGTCCTGGGGGCCTCTGGTGGATTCCGAGTTATTAACAGATCGAATTGGAATTTGAAGGAAGAACTGAAGTTGCTGGCTGCTGGTGTAATTGCACTTGCGAGACATTTGCTCTAGTTGCGGCGCCGCCTGTCGCAGAAGTGAAAGTGGGATGGGTGGACAGGGACCGCATATGCGGGACTGCACCTGCGGAAGGAGAGGCGCAAGTGCGAGAATGCTGGAGGCAGAAAGGTTATTTTAAATCGGGGGTTGGGTTCATTTTAACCCCATTTGTTCTATTGGAGCAACCTTGAGGTGCCATTTTCACCACCAAGCATAAGGTAAGTAATTTATGCTAGTTTTGAGTTAAATACTTATATTATATATGGATTAGAGCATAAAAATTAGTGAAAAATTATGAGTTTTTGGTGGAAGGCCTAAAAAAAATTATATTTTGGATTTTCACCACGATTTTGGTCATGAAATTTAGAGTAAATTATATATTTGAGTTCGTAAGGTTATGAGTAAACTTTATCTTCAAAAAATTTCAGAATTCGGGCACGTGGGCCCGAGGGTGATTTTGTCAACTTTTCGATCGGGGTTAGGATTTGTTATAAATTGGATTATAATGAGTAGTTGATCTCATATTAATGGGTTTATATAATTATTGGCTAGTGTTGGAGCATTTTGTATCGATTTGAGTCTTCGAAAGGGCGTGGATTACCGATTATGAAATTTCAGAGCGAGGTGAGGCTCCTTTCTAACATTGTAAGAGGGAATTGTCCCCATAGGTTAATTAATTAAACATATGTGCAGCTATTTGTGGGGGCTACGTATGCACAAGATGACGAGAGTCCGTGCGTAGCTACTATTGTGCCTATGTCCGGGTAGTCTAGGACCCAAAAATATGCCTACTTGTAATAATTGTAACTCTATTGATGGTTTAATTTGCTCAAATCATATCGAAGTGGCAAATTATTTTCTCAAATAGTTAAACTTCATCTTTTTGACTTGTAAAAGAGAAATGTACACCCCCTGGAACAATTGTTTCCTAGATGAAGTCTTGATTGACTGTGTAAATATGTGTTTCTATATGTACCTGCATCGCACGTATGATTCACGAGCAGGGTAATTATTATTTGTATTTGACTGCGTCACATGTATGATTCACGAGCTGGGTAATAGATGCATCTATGGTTCGCGCTATTCGACCCTCTAGCAGTGCACAATTTAAATATTGTTGGATCGGGCCATACGTCCTCGACATGATTTGCACATTCTTGTAATGCTTGCCTTGAAACTTATTGAAGTTGATATTGTTTCTTCCCGGCTGAGAATATATGTATAAATAATGAAAAAGGAAACTTTGAGAAATTTCACATAAATATGAAGAATCGCTTACATGTTTCACCTTATTGAATTATAATCATGTTTGTACAAATTAATGATTTGTCATATTATCGATGTGTCATTATTGGACTGCTAGTAAGTGTCGAAGTCGACCTCTCATCTCTAATTCTTCGAGATTAGGCGAGATACTTACTGAGTACACGTTATTTTCGTACTAATGATACACTTGCTGTCCATTTTTGTTGCACAGGCGAATGCATCTCTAGCGGCTTAGTGGACGTAGCAGCATGGTTGATATGGAGATTTAGGTGAGATGCACTTCTCGAGATGACCCGTAGCTGGCAGAGTCTCTTTCAGATTTCTATATTTATCTTCTGTTTTATCTGTATTCTGGATAGTTATTTCATTATATTGTTTCTTAGAGATAGCTCATGTACTTGTGATATCGGGTTTTGGGATGGTTGTGAGACTGTTCAATATTAATTTTTCTAATCACTTCACCTTATTTCAGAGGATTTCGTTAATTATTGTTAAATGTATAAAAAGAATGATTTTAAATAAGTCCTAAAACGAGAATTTAAATTAAGTAATTATGGATGGCTTGCCTAACAGTGGTGTCCGGCAGCATCACGACCCTTAGTGAATTTTGGGTCGTGACAATATGGTATCAGAGCACTAGGTTCCCTTAGGTCTCACGAGTCATGAGCTAAGACATCTGTATTTATCTTCGAGAGGCTACAGAGCTGTTTGGAGTACTTCCCTTCTTGATTCCTTTGAGGCTTATGCCTTCATTTCCTTCCTATTCAATCTTATGCAACGTGGAGCGCTTACTATAAATCAGGAATTGAGGTATTTTAAAGGTACTACAGAGGTGGTATAGGATGTTTCTCTCGGTGTAGTTAATTTTACTATTGTCATCTCCTTGAGCAAGGATACTCTGTCGTTTCAGTTCAGTAGTTGTACTTCTGAGTGCTCTGAGGCTAGGCACCAGTTGCCATGATACTTATGAATGGTTGTCGAGCTGTGTTGATGTGATGGTAGGATGCTTGCTTATGTGTCGGGCAGTGAATGAATCGAAGGGAGGTTTCCTCAGTGCATGATTTAGAGATTTGGTATCTTATTCCCGTAGGGGAAAGGAAATAGGGCTAAAAATGTTCAGGTTTGGGTTGATGGAGTAACAAGGCTTGGTAATTGCGCACGTGGTGGAATTTTCATATGTGATGAGGTGTTGTTGTCCTTGTTGAATGCACTAAGTTTGCTAGTTTTAAGACATTCTACAATTCGCCCTTGGGGCAGGGTATTATAAGATATATTGGAGAAGCGGCTATCAGATATCGCAAAGTGCGGTGGTTCAGGATTAGATATGTATTTCTAATGTTGACGGTTAGAGAAAAGATGATCTTCGGAGAGATTTAAAGTTAGCAGCGGTCTATTGGTTCAAGTGCTACTAAGGTAAATTTTGATCTAAGGCATCATCTGAGCAACAAAGGAGTAGGAAAAACTTGCGAGAAGTGTCATGCGGTGGTTAAACTTCTAGAAGGCCCGGTGTAAGAAGTGGAGGTCGAGTAGTTTCTAAAAGAAGTGAGCCTGCCCAAAGTGGGAGAGTAGCAGAGTAGTATGTGGATTCAGTTGCTGGGTTTATGGACATAATTCGAAATATTAGCTAGCATAATAACAAGAGATTTGATATGACGGAAAGGAGCTTCTTGATATAAAGAAGGATACAACATAACCTTGGATTGAAAGATATTGTCGCACAGTTAGTTGGTGTCCAAGATGGGGGAATAAACTTGTGCAGCTGGTGAATGAGCACGGGCTCCGGTGGGGTATCTCTTGTGAGCATATCAATGATTGTGGGGTTTGCGAAGCCTCTACGAAGAATCCTACTAGCTATCTGGTAAAGCGGTCGGACATGTGAATATGGTTAATGATTCAGAGTATTCATAAATAGTTTTACGGAAAGATTTCGAAGAGCTTGGCGGTTGGTTGTGCTAGATCATGTCAACAATGAAGAAAGAATCTTGTTGGATTCTGGAGTTGTGTAATGGTGGCTTCAAGCTAAGCGGGAGAGTCCCACCGTCTACGATTGGGTTGTATGATTATCTTCGTGTGAATTTCGGGTTATTGACGTATTTGTAAGTTGTTTTGGCTAAGGAAAGAGGACATGAATAGTAATTTGAGCAAAGGAATTGATAAATGTGTTCTATAATTGGCATCATCGATTCATGTTTGAGCTTCGTGAAGGCTCAGGAATTATACATTGCGTTGAAGCGAGTTGCAAGGAAAGTGATTCGGCTAGGTGCTTCTTTTAGAGGATGGTTATAGTCTAGCGGAGCCTTACGGTTGATTACATTCGGGACCATGTCAGAGTGGGTGACTCTCAATAACGGTCCTAGTAAATTTAAAGGTTAAAAATGCGGTGCCTAGGGGTTCGAGCCTGCAATGCGTTTAGGAATCGGGCTTGTGAAGCAGCTTATGATAAGAGGCTCAAAATGTTCTATGATATTTTGACTTGCAGTGTAGGATTGGGAGGAGAAGGAGAAAAAGACTTCAGATTCATAGAGGAATTATTAGAATGGATGTATCAGTCAAGATGCAAATATGCGCACAAGGAAGGTATGAGATGGTTTGTGGAATTTGAGACAGCATGGTCTTGTGTTACAAGGCCACTCGGGTTGAGCGCATTATGTGTTGGATGAAGTATTTTATGGTTTGCTATATGTAGGCGGATCTCAAAGAGGGGCTATGGTGGCTTAGGCCACTATTTGAAGCATTACATATTCTACGGTTGTGAGAATTCACTTGTGTGTTGCTATGGATCTCTTGGAATGAGTTAAGTAAAAATCTTCCATGTGAGGAAGTGTTTTGCATGTTAGTGGTTTAGGATATGTGAGGAAATTCTTGTACTATCGTATGCTGGCTTGTTAAGGTGCAGGAAACATGGAAGTGAGGATCAAGGTTGCGGCTTGGTGTTGACAAGGATGTCATGAGCTCGGATGAGCATAAAAAAGGGTTTGAATGATTAGAATAAGCTGGTATTGTCTTCAGTGTCACCTGGGACTGGTTTTTTGTGGAAGAGGCTTTGCATCCTGGTTATGGATTCTTGATCACTTTTCAGCTTTAGTGTGGCCGGTAGTATGTATGTGCAGGCTTGTTATCTATTACGAAAGGATCGTGGGAGTGTGCCCCACATGAAGATTGTATAAGTGTGGCATGTAGTTACTTGATTGATTGGAGAATGAAACCTAGTATAAAGATTGTGGTGATATGGTTAATTTGAGAATTTATGCCTGGAGGGCACTTGGTTTATTGGGTTGTGGACCGTTGAGGATTTCTTCAGTTATGATGGTTATTCTTGTGTGTTATGGGAAGAAGGGGTTATTATGGGCCCAGAAAGTATTATTGGCCTAGTTCGGTATGATCACAATTGGCTTGAGGTCTGTGGATGGATTTAAATATGAATTTGGGCTCTATATCAGGCCGAATGTGTTCATTTCAGCATAACTCTCCTTATGGAGGAGTATTTGGAGGTTGGATGTTAATTCGTCGTCGACTAATTTCATGTAATGCTATATTGTGCCGTGTGAGTTGCAAAATGGCTTGGTAATTTCATATGTGTTGAGGTTTCCACATAGAGATGGTGTTATGCGAGTAGTATGGCTCTTTAGTTTCAAAACATATATCGCACCTCAGTTCTGCTTGAGTTTGTTAGCTTATGGCCCTATATGTCCCCTTAGGGGTGGTATTAGGCACTTAGCGTGCTTGTGACCGATATTCGGTATTTTGTTGTGATGAGCAATTTAGCTCGGTGTGAATCTCCTTATGTTAATTTTATGTGTGGATCGGGTGGCACGCCTCCATAGGTATGCTGTTTGGATCGGGTTGCACACCGCAACATTATAAGGTTGAGTACTATTTTCCGTATTCTAATTTTTGTGTGTTTTGTTTTCCATTTTCTAAGGAAAGTCCATGTTAGCAGCGTGAGTTGAGTAGTCCCTTCCAGAGTTCGATTTCCTTATGTATCATGTTCAAATTGGTAGCCTATTGGCACGTTGTGGCATTATATGAGACTTTGGGTCATGTCTGGGGTGGCTTGTTGCTTGAGCAGTTCGTACTGGGTGAGACAAGGTTGTTGGATCTAAGATCAGCACAATCAGATTGTATGAAGTATATTTAAGAGCAAAGATCATTATTTGGTTTAGAATGAGGTAATGTTTTTGTCAGGAGTGTAGTCGCAATAATTTGTTGAATTGGCAGTTGGTTGTGAATATCTACGTGTCTCATCTGTTGTGGCGGTATTGCAAGAGTTTGAATAAGACTTATAAATATCATAAGGTGCATTGTGAGCATCAAATTCAGGAAATGTCGGTTATTATGATCAGAGAGCGTTATTATGGTCCTGTGAATGACGTGGTGCATGGTGTGGATTCAGGAAAGCTATAAAATCTTGTATCGGTGCATCATGTGGTGATTTATACGATGTTCTTATATTAGAAGCAGGCCTGGCAAATAATTTTGGATGTTGAAACTGGGCTCTAAGGCTCCTTTGTTTGAATAAAAGAGAATATCTTTAGATTTGATCGAGCTAATGTGCTCAACTGAGTTATGGTAGCACGAGTAGATGCACGAGGTGTTAAGCAATGATTTCACACTACTTCAGTGCAGTTCTCAACACGTTCGAGGACGAACATATGTTTAAGTGGGAGACAATGTAACTGTCACGACCCAAAATCCACTAAGGATCGTGGTGGCGCCGGACACCTCTGTCAGGCAAGCCAACTAGAATACTTAATTAAATTCTCGCTATAATAATTTTGAAAATATTTATTTTATACAATTTAAAAAAGACTCAGTATATTCCTCCGTGTAAATAATGAAATATTTAAACAACTTTTAAGATTTCCGAATGAATCCAAATACATCCCCAGAACCCGATGTCACAAGTGCATGAGCAACTATCGATAAGGAAAATAAAATACAACCTCTGTCCAAAATACAGTGGACAGGGAATAAATAATAAAGATGCTAAAGGGAACTATACTAGCTGCGGGTCGTCTCGAACAATGCAGCTCACTAGTCCCAGAGTCATCCGTGCAGCTACGCCCAGTAGGCTGCTAGAGGTATATATACCTGTGCAACAAAAATGCACAGAAGTGTAGTATGAGTACGTAATCAACATGTACTCAATGAGTATCCCGCCTAATATCGAATAAGTAGAGACGAGATGGCCAACTTCGACACTCACTAGAGGTCAATTAAAAATATTCTATAAATGCGAGGATAATCATGGATTTATATAGTAATTCTAATTCACGAAGCCAGAAAATAGGTAAACACCTTCAACAATTAATCAAGGGCTTTCAAGGTTTATTCTTTATTATCTTATCAATTTATCTCAAGCCACGAAGGACAAATTTCACCTTTGAAAATTTCCAAATGACAAACAACATGCGCAAATCACACCGAGGCGACGACCCGATCCAACAGGAATGTAAACTGTGCACTGCCGAGGGTCGAGCGGCCCGAACCAATAGATGCATCTATTTAATCTACCGAGGAATTCGGCCCGTTCCATAAATAAACACATACCCTGCTCACGAATCACGCATGCGACGCAGGTACACATAAAATACATGCTCAAATAACCAATTAAGAATTTATCGGGGATATTTATCCAATTAAGGCAATTTCTCTGATTAGCACTTCAGGAAATGATGTTTAGTCTCTTTTTAAATTCATTTACAAATCAAAGGTGATTTAAACAATTGAAGTTATCAATGGATTCATAATTAATCTAAGTATAACATGCTGATGGGTCCTAACTACCCGGACAATAACATAATAGTAGCTACGCACGGACTCTCGTCACCTCGTGCATACGTAGCCCCCCACATATAGAAGCAAATAATCAATTATTTCACCTATGGGGATAATTCCCTGTTACAAGGTTAGAAAGGAGACTCACCTCGCTCCGAAGACTCAGAACTGGCATTCCACGCCCTTCCGAGGACTCCAATTGATGCATCACGCTCCAAGACTAGCCAACGGCTACGCAAATCCATTAATATATGCTCAAATATTCATTACAAACTAATTTATAGCAATTCCTAACTTCGATTGGAAAGTTAACCAAAATGCCCTCAGGCCCACGTACCCGGAATCCAAAATTTTTTGAAGATAAAGTTTACCCATGAACTCACGAACTCAAATATATGATTTCCTCTTAATTCCATACTCAAAATCGTGGCTAAATTCCATGAATATAATTTTTAGGTCTTCCTACCAAAACCTCAATTTTCTACAATTTTCCAAGTTTAAATCCATGTATAAACCTTGTATTTAACTCAAAACTAACATAAATTACTTACCTCATGACATGTGACGAAAATGGCACCTCCCAGTTGCCCCCCATTGACTCCAATGGAAGAAAAATGGGGTTGAAATGAACTCAACCCCGAACTTTAAAAGACCTCACTGCCTCAGCTGCTTCCGCCTATGCGGTTCTGCTTTTGCGGTCAAAAGTGCCTCTTCTGCAGTCATGGGCTCCAGTCCAATTTCCGCTTCTGCGGACGGCCCACCGCATATGTGGTTCTGCTTTTGCAGATTTTGGGCCGCTTCTGCGGTCCACCCTGGGCCTCCCTGTTTCGCTTCTGCGACCAGCCTCCCGCAGATGCGGTTCCACTTTTGTGGAACTTTGACCGCATCTGCGGTCCTCCCTAGAATCCTTTCTTCCACTTCTGCGCCTCCCTCTCCACTTCTGAGGGGCGGCTTCTGCGGTCCCATTTCCGCAGAAGCGGAAATACCAGCAACCAGCAAACCTCAGCCTTCTAAAAAAATCCATTTTCGATCCATTAACCACACGAAATCCACCCGAGGTCCCCGGGACCTCAACCAAACCTGCCAACTAATCCCAAAACACGTTACAGACTTGCTCGAGGCCTCAAATCACATCAAACAATGTTAAAATCATGAATCAACCTCCAATTCAAGCTTTATGAACCTTGAAATTTTCAACTTCTAATTTCGATGTTTAAACCTATCAAATCACGTTCGATTGACCTCAAATTTTGCGCAAAAGTCATATTTGAAATTACGGACCTACTCCAACTTCCGGAATCGAATTCTGACCCCGATATCAAAAAGTCCACTTTCGGTCAATCTTCTCAAAAACTTTCAAATTTCTATCTTTAGCCAAATGACTTCAAAATGACCTACAGGCCTTCGAATTCACTTCTGATCGCACTTCCAACTCCAAAATCACCATAGGAGCTAATCCCAGTCTCGAAACTCCAAACAGACATCGATAACACTATGAAATTTCTCGGATAATGCACTTCAAACCAAACTTATGAAATTTCTTCCAAAATGCCAACTTCCATAATAGGCACCAAAATGCTCCCGGGTTATCCAAGACCCAATCCGGGCATACGCCCAAGTCTGAAATAGTCATATGAATTGGCTAGAACCTTCAGATCTTGATTCCTAGGTCGTTTACTCAAAATTCCAATCCCAGTTCATTGTTTCAACTTTAAGCTTCCAAAATAAGAATTCCCTTCCCAAATCAACTCTGGACTTCCCGAACTTCGATTCCGACCATGCGTACAAGTCATATTACCTAAAATGAAGCTATTCATGGCCTCTAACTACTGAACGGAGCGCTAGTACTCAAAACGATCGGTCGGGTCGTTACAGTAACGACCCGACCGATAGTTTTGATCTCTAGCACGTCGTTCATCAGTTTGAGGCCATGAGCAGCTTCATTTTAGATATTTTGAATTGTATGCATGGTAGGAACTAAATTTTGGGAAGTTCGAAATTGATGTGGAAAGAGAATTCTTATTTCGGAAGCATAAAGTTGAAAGAATTGACTAAGAATGGATTTTTTTAGTAAATGACCTCAAAATCAGAATTCAAAGGTTCCAGCAGGTTCGTATGATGGTTTTGGACTTGGGAATATGTCCGATGGGTATTGGAAGACCCGGGAACATTTTGGCACCTATTGTGGAAGTTATCATTTTTGAAAGAATTTTATAAGTTGGGGTTGAAGTGCATTTCAGTGTTACTATTGCCTGTTTGGAATTTCGATTCTTGGAATAGCTCTGTATGGTGATTTTTGTGTTGGGAGCGCGATCGGAAGTGAATTCCATGGTCCGTGGGTCATTTTGGAGTTATTTGGCTAAAGATAGAAATTTGAAGGTTTTTGAGAAGTTTGATCGAGAGTTGACTTTTTGATATCGATGTCGGATTCCGATTCTGGAAGTTGGAGTAGGTCCATAATGTCTAATATGACTTATGTGCAAAATTTGAGGTCAATCAGATATGATTTGATACGTTCCGGCATCGAATATTGAAGTTTGAATTTCTCAAGTTCATCAAGTTTGATTTGGGGTGTGATTCATGATTTTAGCATTGTTTGATGCTACTTGAGGCCTCGAGCAATTTCTTAAGGTATTTTGGGACTGGTTGGCATCATTGGTTGGGGTCCCGGGGGCCTCGGGTGGATTCCGGGTGATTAACAGATCGAATTGGAATTTGGAGGAAGAACTGAAGTTGTTGGCTGCTCGTGTAACCGCACCTGCGAGACATGGGCCGCAGGTGCGGCGCCGCAAAAGTGGCCCTTGTGTCGCAGAAGCGGAAGTGGATTGACTGGACAGGGACCTGCGGTCATTTTTTTCACAGATGCGGGACTTCACCTACTGAAGGAGAGGCGCAGGTGCGGGAATGCTGGAGGCAGAAAGTTTGTTTTAAATCAGGGGGTTGAGTTCATTTCAATCCCATTTTTTCCATTGGAGCGGAATTTTGGAGCAACATTGAGGTGCTATTTTCACCACGAAGGATGAGGTAAGTAATTTATGCTAGTTTTGAGTTAAATACTTGGATTATATATGGATTAGAGCATGAAAATTAGTAAAAATTGTGAGTTTTTTGTGGACGGCCTGAAAAATTATATTTTGGATTTTCACCACGATTTTGGTCATGAAATTGAGAGTAAATTATATATTTGAGTTCGTGAGGTCATGGGTAAACTTTATCTTCAAAAGTTTTGAAATTCAGGCCCGAGGGTGATTTTGTCAATTTTTCGATCGGGGTTAGGAATTTGTTATAAATTTAATTATAATGAGTAGTTGATCTCATAGTAATGGGATTATATAATTATTGGCTAGTGTTGGAGCATTTTGCATCGATTTGAGTCTTCGAAAGAGCGTGGATTGCCGGTTATGAAACTTCGGAGCGAGGTGAGGTCCTTTCTAACATTGTAAGAGGGAATTGTCCCCATAGGTGAATTAATTGAACATATGTGTAGCTATTTGTGGGTGCTACGTACGCACAAGATGACGAGAGTCCGTGCGTAGCTACTATTGTTCCTATGTCCGGGTAGTCTAGGACCCAAAAGTGTGCCTACTTGTAATAATTTTAACTTTATTGATGGTTTAATTTGCTCAAATCATATCAAAATGGCAAATAATTTTCTAAATGAGTTAAACTTCATCTTCTTGAACCTCCTGAAACAATTGTTCCCAGATGTAGTCTTGATTGACTGTGTGAATATGTGTTTCTATATGTACCTGCATCGTACGTATGATTCGTGAGCAGGGTAATTGTTATTTGTATTTGACCGCGTTGCATGTATATTCATGAGCGAGGTAATAGATACATCTATGGTTCACTCCATTCGACCCTCTAGCAGTGCGCAATTTAAATATTGTTGGATCAGGCCATACTTCCTAGGCATCATTTGCGCATGCTTTTAATGCTTTCCTTGAAACTTATTGAAGTTTATATTGTTTCTTCCCGGCTGAGAATAAATGTATAAATAATTAAAAAGGAAACTGCGGGAAATTCCACATAGATATGAATAATCGTTTACATGTTTCACCCTATTGAATTATAATCATGTTTGTATAAATCCACGATTTTTCATATTATCGATGTGTCATTATTGGACCGCTAGTAAGTGTCGAAGTCGACCTTTCGTCTCTACTTCTTCGAAATTAGGCGAGATGCTTACTGAGTACATGTTGTTTTTGTACTCATGCAACACTTGCTGTCCAATTTTGTTGCATAGGCGAATGCATCTCTAGAGGCTTAGTGGACGTAGCAGCATGGTTGGTATGGAGACTTAGGTGAGCTACACTTTTCGAGATGCCCCGCAGCTGGCAGAGTCTTTTTCAGATTTCCATATTTATCTTTTGTTATATATGTATTCCGGAAAGTTGTTGTATTATATTGTTTCTTAGAGATAGCTCATGTACTTGTGACATCGAGTTTTGGGATGGTTATGAGACTGTTCAATATTAATTTTGCTAAAGACTTCACCTTATTTCAAAGGATTTCATTAATTATTGTTAAATGTATAAAAGGAATGATTTTAAATAAGTCATAAAACAAGAATTTAAATTAAGTAATTATGGATGGCTTGCCTGACAGTGGTGTCCAGCGCAATCACACCCCTTAGTAAATTTTGGATCGTGACAACCAATTTTTCGGACCAACATGTTCATCTTTATTTTCTATATGTAATATTATTTGGTAGGCTTTACTCAAATGTTGACCGACTTTAGGATAGATTGATTGAAAGGAGAGAGAAAGAGAAAATTTCCAATTTTCATAAAATACCCGTTTTTAAAAAAAATAAAATTTTGAAAGGTTTTAGTATGTAAAATTATAATTTTCATAATAGTTTTTTATAGTTATTTTACCCGAATGTGCAAGATTTGATTCAAGTCTCCACATAATACGTATGCAACCTATATCTGGTTCGATCGAATCATTTTGAAAAAAAAAAAGAAAAGAAAAAATAAGAGAGAATAAAGTGGTAAAATAAAAGAAAAAAAAGAAAAGAAGAAGAAGAAGAAGAATAAGAAGAAGAAGAAGAAGAAGAAGAAGAGAGAGTGTTTATGCTAACATGCTTGTTGTTTTGAAATAAAAGCTAGTTAAAGGTGTTCGGTTTGTTGGTTTGCAATGGCGAGTCACGCAAACAATCCAAGATCCCTCGGAAGTAAAAGCATCTTCTCAACAAATGGAAGAAGCACCACTGTTATTGATCCAAGGTCACGAAAAGGCAAGTAGGCAAGTTGACGGTGAAAAATAAAAAATGAAGGCAAATGTGGGGTTGACTTGACCAGATTTGAGCAATAGGCATTGCCTGTTCGGGATGATTTGATGATGGGGAATTTCATCCAGCATTGAAATCCATAGTAGCCATTGCCGCGGTAGAAGAGAAACAAAAAGCGGACGCCAAACCAGAAACTTTCCCTAACAGACGGGAGCCTCGGTAGCCGGTCATGCTATCTTTTCTGCCTTTTGAGTTATTTCAGTGTGTCATCCAAATGTTTTTACTTTACTGTCTTACATTTTGATGTAAACCCTTCTATCTTTTTTTAAAAATATTCAAATAAATGAAATCAATATTTCATCATCCATGAATGTATCTTTTCTTAATCTTGTCGCCTTTCTTATTCTCTTTTCAGTTCCGTAAATGCAGATTTTAATAATATAACATACTTGCGGACTTCATGCCCAGATCCTAAAATGCTGTCAGTTTTCGAAATAATGAACCAAGAAGCATAATATGTTGAAGATAAGGCTTGTAAGAAAATAAACAAAGAACTGAACCGAAAATGAGATTCCCTCTCTTCGGATCATTGTTGAAGCCGAGATCGCTGATGAAGATTGAGTCAAGAACCCATTGTAACATTGTCTTTGATTGATGGAAAGTGATTGCCATGAGGCTACCATGGGCAATTGTACAACAAAGAATGGCCCATGCTTACAACAAAAAGTATATCCCAACAAATTTGAAGTGTGGCCACTCGTCCTGAGACATATTCTCCTGCACCATGAAGAAGCTAAGGAAAAATTTGCTCCAAATTGCAAAGGTCCATACATTGTAATAAGAGTATTTCCAAATAGAGCATTGTATTTGGGAGACATCATAGGAAATGTCTTCGAAACAACAGTTAACGTAGATGTAGTCAAAAGTTACTATGTTTAACTTATTATTTGGTGTTAACATTCTCTAGTTGGCATGGGAGAGGCTTTCTTTCTCGATACCTAAACACCAGTAACCCTTTGCAAACCCTTTTAGCCAGTTCCTTCTCTTTGATTACCCTCTTTAGAATCTTGAAGTTATTATTAAAAAATGACAAAGAAAATAAAAAATTAACAAAAAAAGAAAACAATATAAAAAAGCAAAAGAAAACAAAAATGAAAAAAAACAAAAAAACAAAATAAAAAATAGAGTTCCCTAAACTACGTTCGACTTGATTCTGAAAGGATACGTAGGCAGCCTCTCTTTGAGGTTTAGTCACACCAAAATATAAATTTAAATTCCCCAAAAACTAAAACTGGGGTAAATATTATAATGTTTCGGCAATGGTTTTGCTTGAAAGGTTCCAAAGTTGTAATTCAGTCTAAATACATTTTACCCAAATCCTTTTCAAGTCCTTCCGATAAATCAATGTGAATGTTTAAAGGTTCTAGGATACAATCGTTTGGATCTGATGCAATCAAAATGAGAGAAATAAATGAGAGAGTCATATTGGTAAAAACCCTCCCGGGCACCATAAGGTGATAAGCAGAGAAATTAAAATGAGAGAGTCTTGTTAGTGAAAACTTGCAAAGAGCACTACAAGGCGACGGTGAGAAGAGAAACGAGAGAGATTAGCTGGTGAAAACCCGTAAAGGGTGCCATTGATCAAAAAGAGGATATTTGTAACGACCCGAACGATCGTTTTGATCTTTTGTGCCTTGATAGCCAGTTCTCGGGCATGACTTGCCCCTTATTATATATTATGACTAATGTAGATCGTTGGTTTTGGTTTTCAAAAAATTTGAAATGAATTTGAAAGAACAGTTTCAGTTGAAAGCTTGGAATTTGAAAGGTTTGACCGAGAGTTGACTTATTTGTATACGAGCTTGAATCTGAGTTTTTATAATTTGGTTAGCTTGACAGGGTGATTTATGACATAGGAGCGTGATCAGAATTGGTTTTGGAAGTCCGGTGCAAAATTATGCTTGAATTGGCGAAGTTAGTATTTTGGCAATTTCTTGTTGATAGGTGAGATTTTGATCCGGGAGCCAGAATGGAATTTGAGAGTTACTGTAGATTCGTTATGAGATTTTTGATGTGTGTGCAAAATTTAGGTCATTCGGACATCGTTTGGTTAGGTTTTTGATCGAATGCGTGTTTCGAAAGTTTTAGAAGAACTTAGGCTTGAATCCGACGTAAATTGATGGTTTTCGGTGTTGCTTGAAGTGTTTTGATGATTGGAACAAGTTTGAATGAGGTTTTAGGATGTGTTGGTGCTTTTGGTTGAGGTCCCGGGGGCCTCATGTGAGTTTCGGATGGTCTATCGGGTTATATTCTATGTTGAAAAGTTGTAGAAAAATTTGTCCCAGCAGTTGCAGCAATTTATCTCTTCGCATTCGCATTAGTGTTCTCACGTTCGTGAATATTAGGCGGAGGTGGGTGTGAAATTTGCCTTCGCGTTCGCGAAGTAGGCCTCGCGTTCGCGAAAAGGTGTGATCTCAATGCATCGTGTACGCGGGTTCTGATACGCGTTCGCGTAGAAGGATTCAAGTGAGTGGATTTGAAGTGGAAGTGTGCTACGCGTTCGCAGATGTTCTGTCGCATTCGCGTAGGAGAGGAAAGCTGAAGCATCGCATTCGCGAGGTGAATCTCGCGTTCACGTAGGGTTAATATTGGTAAATTAAATGTTGTGCTTTGCGTTCGCGAGGCAGTAGCCTCGAACGCGATGAAGGATCTACAGGACCTGGGCAGAATGTTTTAAAACATTTCATCCGCAATTTTGGGGCTCATTCACTCCATTGTTGACCTTATTGAGAGCTTTTTGAAGGAAATTGAAGATGGATTCAAGGAGAATCGATTGGAGGAAAGATTTTTAAACTTAAAACTCGTTCTTATTGTGAAATCCACCTAGAAATACATGGAAATTAAGCCAAAAATTGAAGAACTAGGGCTTGGAATTTTGAAACTTAATTTAGGGATTTGAAGGACCACTTGAGATCGGATTTAAGAACTTTTGGTATGTATGAATTTGTGAGGAGTTAAGGAATCTGTTGATGTTAAATTTTCTGATTTTTGAGAAGTGGGCCGAGGGTTTAGGTTTTGCAAATTTCGTGATTTTTGATGTTTTTCGATTCTTTTCAATTGGGTTATGTTCCCATAACCTATTGTGATGTATTCGCTCTGATTTTGGATAGATTTGACGCGCGTGGAGGCTGATTTGAGGGGTAAAGGCGTCAGGAGCTAGGGTTTCACCGGTTTGAAGTAAGTAATGATTGTAAATGATATCCTGAGGGTTTGAAACCCTAGATTGCACACCGTAGTGCTATATTGAGGTGACTTACACATCAGATAACGAGCGAGGGGTAGAGCACCGTTAGGGATTATGACTTGGTCCGTCCCGATTGATGATTTTACCGTGTATTTGACTGGAACATATTTGTCATTATCATGATTTGGGCTGATTTCCATATTTGGGCGTGTTCCAATTATTTGAACACTTCGGGGATTTTTATCACTCTTTCCTCACTATATGATATACTACTTGTACTCAGTCCTGTTGATTATACTATTTTACAACTCAGCCGTTTTAATTGAACTTTGAGACTTAAATGATATTTCCTCTGTTGTTTGGGATGAGCAGTACTATTTTATTGATACCCGGGGGCTTATAATGTTTTCTGGATTGAGTGAAGTTGAGGGCCATATGTGAGGATATGCTGAGTGATGTGAGGAGGCTTCCAGGCCTCGAGTGTATTGTGAGGAGGCTTTCAAGCCTCGAGTGTATTGTGAGGAGGCTTTCGGGCCTCTAGTGTATTGTGAGGAGGCTTTCAGTCCTCTAGTGTGATGTGAGAAGGCTTTCAGGACTTGTTTATATGCCACGAGGTGGCTTGATATTGCGCTTGGGCCGTATGGGGCCCCTCCCGGAGTCTGTACACCCCCAGTGAGTGCGGGTACCCATGTGATATGATACTAAGTCCGAGGGGCTGATACTATTATGAGTGACTGATATTGTGCCCGAAGGGCTGATACTGTTCTGAGCGATTGATATTGAGCCTGAGGGGCTGGTACTTTTGAGATGTTTCCCGAGGGGTGAACTTTTATGTGTGCATCCTGCATATTTATTTGCCTTTTTACCTGTTATATTGTGGTATTTGTGCCCGAGGGGTAGATTTTCATGTGCTTATCAGCACTAACTATTTTGAAATCATTTCATAACTATTGAATGGATCATTTTCAAAAGAGATTTAAACTGATCCAAGATATTTTTAAAGATTTCACAGTTTCACTATTTTTCTCAAAGAATTGTACCCGGCTTCTATACAGCCTGTTGGTTGCTTTACGTGATTTCTTACTGCTCAGCTGTTATTTACCTTTATTACTCACTGAGTTGGAGTACTCACTTTAATCCCTGCACCTCGCGTGAAGTTGCAGGTATTTATTCACCTGGTAGTGGGTATTGGCTGCATGGAGGCAGAGTTGTAGGGGTTTAGCGAGGTGACTACCAGCGTTCGCAGCACCACTATCTTTCTATGTTATTCATTATTCCTGTTTAGTGTATTTCTAGAATTGTAAAGTGGAATCATATTCTTATAGATGGTCGTGACTTGTGACGCCCCGATTAGGGCTGTGTTGGGTTGTAATTTCGTTAATTAATATCATTAAGTTATAGTTTTGCTGTTCATTTATGCTTAACTATTTTGAAAGAGACGAGTTGTGTTAGTTGGCTGACCTTGTCTTCATGAGAGGCGCCATCACAACCAGTGCGGTGTTCGAGTCGTGAAAAGTTGGTATCAGAGCCTAGGTTACTAGGTCTCACGAGTCATGAGCAGGTTTAGTAGAGTCTCGCGGATCGGTACAGAGACATCTGTATTTATCCTCGAGAGGCTGCAGAACCTTTAGGAAAACTTCACATTCTTGAATTCTTATCGTGCGTCCTTGATTCAGATTGAAAAGAAACTTTATAAATTCCTTCCACGCGTTTATATGCGCGCATGAGCACTCAGTACCAAATGTGCCTTGATGGCTTGTGAGTTCCCGATCGAGGGGCGAGATGTAATTTTCGTAAGTATATATTGGGCTAGTCTGGAGGACTTGAGGCCGGACCTTTGCCAATGGCTTGAGCACCAAGGTGATGATTGTGTGAGTAAGTGATTTGAACTTATATGTTCGGTATTGTCCCTATTAGTGGAAGTGACGGCTAGATAGCCATGTGATGAGTATGTTAGCACTGCAAGATGTATCTATGTAACTTGGAAGTGATGAGGAAGTTCTGCTGGATGATAGATGAACTATTAAGTGTTTGATTTCTATCGTGACTGGATATGTGGCCCCGAGTGATGGGCGCGTGAAGAATCTTTTCGTGTCTCCTAGTTGTGAGTGAAGTAAATTTTATGTGGCAGTATGAGTTCAGACTCAAGAAGACTAAGTGACTGCAGACAGTTTATAACGGTGGAAGGAATAAAGAAATATTATATTGAGGCAAGCATGTGGGTTATCTCCTGCGGAGTGTTCTGAAGTGGTGTGATCCTTATGTGTATGTTAGAAGATCTCATGTGTAACGGAAGGGTACATGTTGAAATTTGAAATTTCGGATTGCTTAAGAGAGTGGGCTTCACTTTTGCGGGGATGAATGCGAGAATTTCAGAAGATTTACATTGCTGGATGATCTGTGTTTTCACAACTTGTAAATGATTTGAGTTTAATCTCACTATGGTATTATGGCATCAATAGAGTAAAAGTGTTATGAGTTGTTGAGTGTGTCTTGATATATGGCTTCGAGCCAAGTGGAGGAGTCTGCTGTGAGAAGTTGATCGCACGGTTATGTGTTATGTTAGTTCCAGCTTGGGGTGTGCGAGTGAATTAGCTATGGCTAGAGTAAAGGAAAAATTTGACAAAGGTCATATTATGCTTCATAGAGTATGAGAATCACGGAATGTCTGTAGTGTCAGTGGTAAAGAATGCTCGGCTCATATAGTAGGAAGATTCTTGGTCGTATTGGGATGAGGATTTCATTTTTGCAGTATCGGAGTGCCAATGAGGCACGGGTGATTCTATTCGGTAGGTCAAGTAATTTGCAGTTTGAATAAGAGTGAATGACTTTCGAGAATGGTTCTAATACGTTCAAGATTCTACAGAAACAACTGGGTATCTCAAGGTTGGATATGTGGTTAGAGACTGTGTTTTCATTGGAAAGAGGTCAAGACTTGTGGTATTTTTATGATTTATTTATGGACTCCTATGTACTGGTATCTGGAAATTAAAGGTAACAGACTCAAAATTCGCAGGAAGTTCTTTAGAGTAAAGTATCTTGGAATGTGGTATTTCTGGGGATATTGAGAGGGTATTCAGTGGCTTATGCGTTTTAGACGGTGTGGTCTTATGCTTGGGTCTCGTGTGGTAAGCCTGAGTTGAGGCATTGTGGTGCTATAGTAAGAGGGGATATCTAGTTGAAAATGAACCAGAAGGAAATCTAGATAGATGAAGTAGCTTGATAGTAGAACGAATTGGTGTGGAAAGGATATGATTAATTCTTTGTGTGTGTTCGACCTAATGAGTTCGTACTGGTATTTTGCAGCAATGCTCTTGGGTTTTGATGGCTTGCTTAGCTTGGTCGAGTTAGAAGGATTCAGTCCTGGCAGTTTAATTTATGCAAACGGAATTGGGAGAGTTATTGTATATTTCTACCGTGGTTGAAGAGGTGCATTTTCTACGAATATGAGAGGCATGGGATGTGTAATGATTTTTCTTCTAGATGGGATCAATGGAAGTTCTTGACTAGTTGAGTGCGTAGATATTTGTGGCTCGGAAGGGAGATAAAAGTTTTCATGTTATCCTTAGATGGTATGGTATATGCGGTATGTTGTGGAGGACCGAGACTAGGGTGTGCTAGGTCATAGTTCAGTTATGAAAGGAAGTTCATAAAACTCTTAGGCAACAAGTAGCTTCAGATAATCAAGGAAAAAGGTACTGCTAATTGGAAGTGATTTGACGAGAGTATTTGTCTCGGAAAAGGGTAATGTGATTAAACTGATGATACTTCGGTAGTATTGCGGCATTTTCTTGTTGGATCAACTGGTGGTATTCGGGTTTGCTTGGTGGCACAGGAAAATCTTAGAGTATTTATCGTGGAATGAATGGATACCTGAGGTGTGATATGTATTCGGACGGCGGAATTTGGGATCAGGTAGGGTGACCTATGTGCTACATGGAATTGGAGACAGAGAGTTCTCATATTCAGGCTATGTTGCGATTCAAGATCGTATGCATCAACATTATCTAGTGACTGCCGAGATTTGGAGGCCCGAGTGGATCTTTTTTTGCTGGGTATGTTAGATTTTAGATATGACATTAGGTGTTTCTGTGTTATGTTATTCTGGGCTATTGCAGTGAGATGGCGCTGATGGCTATGTCGGGAGTACCACAGACTTAGTGGCGATGTTCGACGGATTATGTCCTATTGAGATTTTTATATTTTGAAGACCCAGCATGCGGCTGGGAAGGATTTTGTCTCCCTTATTTGGGCTCTTATGATGAGCGTTCTATCTTGAGTTGGCTTGGTTGGCTCCGAATGACATTGTTGAGGGAGGTATTGACTCGACCGTTGTTAAGTTTACCAGTGATCTGGGGAGAGATTAGTGAGTACTTTTTTTTGTGTTGCGTGAGGCTATGATTTGTTGGTTATAGGCACATATGTGCGGATCAATTGGGGTCTCTTAGTGGAATTCGAGTGGGAAGAGTAATTGAGCGTTACTTAGAGAACATCGTATCGGTTATGCCCTATCGGGTTGCGTGGCGTATGTTATTTGTGTCACCATGGGTGTAATGATTTGTTTTGGTTCCAGACATCAAATTGTGTGTGGCTGTCGATTTTTAGCACAGTGACTTGAGGCGTTTCAGGTGTAATAGTGTTTGGATAGGATCGCGCATTTGTAGCGAGGCTACACGGAGATACGACCTTCCGGAGTGGAGTCATGTGTTCTATTTCTATGATGTGAGACGGGGTCTTAGCCTTGTTTTGTGATGGTACTGATAAGCTTGAAGTACAGCTCTTTCGTCTAAGTCATTTTTCATGATTCTAGTATGTTCAGACCGTTCTTATTTGTACGTGTATTATGCAAGTTGTGACTTAGGCCTGTATTGAGGTGTCATATCACCAGAGTGTTGTGTTGGATTCGAGGTGATCGTTGGGGTCAGTAATGAATACGAACAGATTTGATTTTAGCTTGTTAGGAGGATAATATCGAGGTTCGGCTCGAAATCTGCTGTGGTATTAGTCAAAAGGGAAGTGGCTTCATGAATGGTTGATCTGAGAAATGGTGATGATTTATTGAGTGTTCCTTTATCATTGGCAGTATGTGAAAATGTGGAATAAGACCTTAGTTAATAAGAGATTTTCTACCAGTAGTCGGGTATTGTGTGCAACTGTTGTGAATATAAGTTATCGTTTCGAGTGTTTGGGTTATATGGTATATCATGTGATTGCACCTGAGGTTGAAGGTATGGGCTATTACTGTTGGTTCGGGCTTATTCTGATGTATAGATGTGAGGTTCTGATCTTGTGTATGATTTCGGAAAGTGCAATGTGGTTTTATGGCCTATGGGCTAGATTGGATGGTGAAATCTCAGTACAATGTGTTATCGGACCTATATGAGATAGGGTGACGTGGGATCATCCCCGGGTATATGCATGGTAAGGTTATTCAGTGGTTGGTTGGCTTTTAGAACAACTCTGGGTATGTTCGAGGACGAACGTGTGTTTAAGTGGGGGATGATGTAACGACTCAATCGGTCGTTTTGAGCTTGTGCCTTGATAGCCAGTTCTCGTGCATGACTTGCCCCGTGTTATGTATTATGACTAATGTAGATCGTTGGTTTTGGTTTTCGGAAAATTTAGAATGAACTTGAAAGAACAGTTTCAGTTGAAAGCTTGGAATTTGAAAGGTTTGACCAAGAGTTAACTTATTTGTATACGAGCTCGGATCAGAGTTTTTATGATTTGGTTAGCTTGGCAGGGTGATTTATGACTTAGGAGCGTAATCGGAATTGGTTTTGGAAGTCCGGTGTAGAATTAGGCTTGAATTGGTGAAGTTAGTATTTTGGCGATTTCCGGTTGATAGGTGAGATTTTGATCCGGGAGCAGGAATGGAATTTCGAGAGTTGCAGTAGCTTCGTTATGAGATTTTTGACGTGTGTGCAAAATTTCAGGTCATTCGTACGTCGTTTGGTTGGGTTTTTGATCGAATGCGTGTTTTGGAAGTTTTAGAAGAACTTAGGCTTGAATCGGATGTAAATTGATGGTTTTCGGTGTTGTTTGATGTGTTTTGATGATTAGAACAAGTTTGAACGAGGTTTTAGGATGTGTTGGTGCTTTTGGTTGAGGTCCCGGGGGCCTTGGGTTAGTTTCAGATGGACTATCGGGTTATATTCTATGTTGAAAAGTTGTAGAAAATTTGTCCCAGCAATTGCAGCAATTTATCTCTTCGTGTTCGCGTTAGTGTTCTTGCATTCGCGAAGAGTAGGCGGAGCTAGGTGTGAAATTTTCCTTCGCGTTCGCAAAGTGGGCATCCTGTTCGCGAAAAGGTGTGATCTCAGTACATCGCGTTCGCGGGTGAAGCATCGCGTTCGCGAGGTGAATCTTGCGTTCGCATAGGGTTAATATTGGGAAATTAAATGTTGTGCTTCGCGTTCGCAGGCAGTAGCCGCGAACGCGATGAAGGATCTACATGACCTGGGCAGAATGTTTTAAAACATTTCATCCGCGATTTTGGGGCTCATTCACTCCATTGTTGACCTTTTTGACAGCTTTTTGAAGGAAATTGAAGAGGGATTCAAGGAGAATCGATTGGAGGTAAGATTTTTGAACTTAAAACTCATTCTTATTGTTAAATCCACCAAGAAATTCATGGAAATTAAGTCAAAAATTGAAGAACTAGGGCTTGGAATTTTGAAACTTAATTTAGGGATTTGAAGGGCCATTTGAGGTCGGATTTGAGAACATTTGGTATGTACGAATTCGTGAGGAGATAAGGAATCTGTTGATGTTAAATTATCTGATTTTCGAGAAGTGGGCTCGGGGCTCGAGTTTTGCAATTTTTGTGATTTTCGATGTGTTTCGATTCTTTTCTATTGGGTTATGTTCCCGTAGCCTATTATGATGTATTCGCTCTAATTTTGGATAGATTCGACGCGCGTGGAGGCCGATTAGAGGGGAAAAGGCATCGCGAGCTAGGAGTTTCACCGGTTCGAGGTTATTAATGATTGTAAATGATATCCTGAGGGTTTGAAACCCCAGATTGCACACCGTAGTGCTATATTGAGGTGGCTTACACGTCGGATAGCGAGTATGGGGTAGAGCACCTTTGGGGATTGTGACTTGGTCCGTCTCGATTGATGATTTTACCGAGTATTTGGTTGGAACATATTTGTTACTATCATGATTTGGGCTGATTGCCATATTTGGGCTTGTTCCAATTATTTGAACCCTTCGTGGATTTTTATCACTCTTTCCTCACTATTTGATATACTACTTGAACTCAGTCATGTTGATTATACTGTTTTACAACTCAGCCGTTTTAATTGAACTTTGAGACTTAAATGATATTTTCACTGTTGTTTGGGCTGAGCACTACTATTTTATTGATGCCCAAGGGGCTTATGATGTTTTCTGGACTAAGTGAGGCCGAGGGCCATATGTGAGGATATGCTGAGTGATGTGAGGAGGCTTCTAGGACTCAAGTGTATTGTGAGGAGGCTTTCAGGCCTTGAGTGTATTGTGAGGAGGCTTTCAGGCCTCGCGTGTAATGTGAGGAGGCTTTCAGGCCTCAGTGTTATGTAAGGAGGTTTTCGGACCTCGAGTGTGATGTAAGAAGGCTTTCAGGCCTTGTTTATATGCCACGAGGTGGCTTGATTTTGCGCTTGGGCCGTAAGGGGCCCCTCCTGGAGTCTGTACAACCCCAGTGAGCACGGGTACCCATGTGATATGATACTGAGCCCGAGGGGCTGATACTGTGCTCGAGGGGCTGATACTATTCTAAGCGACTGATATTGAGCCTGAAGGGCTGGTACTGTTTTGAGATGTTGCTCGAGGGGCAAGCTTTTATGTGTGTATCCTGCATATTTATTTGCCTTTTTACCTGTTATACAGTGGTATTTGTGCCCGAGGGGCGGATTTTTCTGCACTTATCAGCACTAACTATTTTGAAATCATTTCGTAACTGTTGAAAGGATCATTTTCAAAAGAGATTTAAACTGATCCAAGATATTTCTAAAGATTTCACAGTTTTCACTATTTTTCTCGGAGAATTTTACCCGGTTTCTATACAGCCTGTTGTTTGCTTTACATAATTTCTTACTGCTCAGCTGTTATTTACCTTTATTACTCACTGAGTTGGAGTACTCACTTTACTATCTACACCTCGCGTGCAGTTGCAGGTATTTATTCACCCGGTAGCGGGTATTGGCTGCGTGGAGGTAGAGTTGTAGGAGTTTAGCGAGGTGACTGCCAGCGTTTGTAGCACCACTGTCTTTCTATGTTATGCATTATTCCTATTTAGTGTATTTCTAGACTTGTAAAGTGGAATCGTATTCTTATAGATGGTCGTGACTTGTGACACCCCGATTAGGGCTGTGTTGGGTTGTAATTTCGTTAATTAATATCATTAAGTTATATTTTTGATGTTCATTTATGCTTAACTATTTTGAAATAGACGAGTTGGGTTAGTTGGCTGGCCTTGTCTTCACGAGAGGCGCCATCACGGCCAGTACGAGGTTTGGGTCGTGACAATCCTCACGACCGTTCGGCATCATCAGAACCCTGGCAAGGTTTCTTGGTTTGAAAGCATAAGTTGTGATGAATTTCTGAGAGTTGGACGGTTTACACAGATCAGGCATCCATTCCAAGAGGCATGTCATGTTCATTGAAGTCTGCATGTACTCTAGATAAGTCCTTCTTTCCTTTCTCCGAAAGGGATACCTCTCGTCTAAGTTCATTTGTCCATTTCATTGTTTGGTTTTCTTTGAATCCCTTTCGGTCTAGTTCTGTTCAGAAACTAAGACAAAGAAAGGATGGCAAGATTGACTTACTAGGCTTTTGTTTGATACGAGCCAATGTTCAAGAAGGCACCCAGCCTCGACAAGGGCATCAAGTCGACCCCAACTGACCATGATTGGCCGGTGCTTTGAAATTGAAGTGCCAGCAAAGGCAAAATAAAGATGAAAGGTTACCCACCCCCTACCCATGACTAACAGTCACTGGCAAAGTTTGAAAAACCAAAAGTCTCCAAATGCAACGAAAATAAGAACTTCGGAAGAAAGAAGTCAATAAATGCCCACAAAGGAAAAATAAAGTTGAAAAAGTTTAAGCTCCACTGACCAACCGTCGTGGCAAAGTTTGCAAAATCCAAAGGTTCTCCGGGGTAAAAAATGCAATTGGGATTCGGGAAATAACTAGTTGCAGTTGATGTCATTGAAGAAGATGAGTAGAGATTAAGGGACTGAAATAATCAAGGCCACAAACCGACCACCATTTTAAAACTAATGAATCTTTTTTATTCAGAACAGGAACAGAGCAATTTGAGGAAACATTGCATGGAAGGACGAACATCACCAAGTGAAGTTCTCAAATCCTTGATTTCTTTCTAATATACATGAAATCAGGTTATATTTAGTTTCATCATAGGGAATACCCTATCTTCACCTCAGGGTACTACATACCTGGTTGCATTGCTTATGGCCAACATATGGTACGACATCCCCTAGTAGCATTTCAGAGCGCCACGAGCCTCATCTTATTTTCAAACACAGGGTACTACATCCCCTGATTTAGCGCCAACATAGGGTATGACATTTCCTAGTAGCATCTTAGAGTGCCAAGAGCCTCATTTTATTGCTAACACAGAGTATTACATCCCCTGGCTGCATTACTTTCTTCCAACATAGGGTACGACATGCCTTAGTAGCATCTGAGAGTGCCACGAGACTCATCTTATTGCCAAACACATGGCACTTCATCCCCTAGTTTAGTGCCAATATGGGGTACACCATTCCCTAGTAGCATCTTAGAGTGCCAAGAGCCTCTAAGATGCTATGTTATTGCAACACAAGGTACTACATCCCCTGACTGCATTACTTTCTGCAAACATAGGGTATGTCATTCCCTAGTAGCATCTGAGAGTACCACGAGCCTCATTTTATTGCCAAACAGAGAGGACTACATCCCTTGGTTTAGTGCCAACATAGAGTATGACATTCCCTAGTAGCATCTTAGAGTGCCAAGAGCCTCATGTTATTGCTAACATATGGTACTACATCCCCTGGCTGCATTACTTTCTGCCAACATAGGGTACGACATTCCCTAGTAGCATTTGAGAGTGCCACGAGCCTCATCTTATTTCCAACACAGGGTAATACATCCCATGGCTGCATTATTTATTGCCAACATATGGCACGACATTCTCTAGTAGCATCTCAGAGCGCCACATGCCTCATTTTATGCAACATAGGGTACAATATTCCCTATTAAACCAGAGTGTCACGAGCCTTGTCACGACCCAAAATACACTAAGGGTCGTGATGGTGCCGGACACTGCTGTCAGGCAAGCCAACCAAATTACCTAATTAAATTCTCATTTTAACAATTTTGAAAACTGAGATTTTCCTTCAATTTTACTAGTAGAAGATGATCTTTACAATGAAAATAAAAGAAAGTTTGGAAGTAAATACAAGATACCCAATAATCATCCCAGAACCCGATGTCACAAGTGCATGAGCATTTACTAATAAGGAAATGAAATGCAACAACCGTTCGGAGTATAATATAGGATAGAAAATAAATACAGATAACTGAAAGAGAGTCTGCTGGCTATGGGCTACCTCGAGAAATGCAGCTCACCTAAGTCTCTGTATCATCCATGCTGCCACAACTAGTAGGCCACTAGAGATACGTATGCATGTGCAACAAAAATGCACAGAAGTGTAGTATGAGTACGAAAATAACGTGTACAAAATGAATATCCCGTCTAATCTGGAAGAAGTAGAGACGAGATGGTCGACTTCGACAGTTACTAGAGGTCCAATAATGATATATTATTAATGCAATGATTCACAAATTTATTAACAACAGTAAATTCGAATAATTCACGAAACAGGTAAAAGTTCCTTTTTATTAAAGCCTCCGAATTCGTAATCCATTACTTAACATTTATCTCAAGTCGGGGAGAGCAGATATAAATATCGAAAAATCTCAAGGCATGCAATACAAGCATGTGCAACTCATGCCGATGTCGTACGACCCAGAGCAACATAAATGTAAAATGTGCACTGCCGAGGGTCGAGCGGCACGAACCATAGATGCATCTATTACCCCGCTCGCGTATCGTACATGTGACGCGATCAACATTAATTAAACAAATATCCCGATCACGAATCATACATGCGACACATGCACATATATATACACATAATCAAATAGCAGTTGAGAGTTTATCGGGAAATGTTTATTTTAATAAAAAGCCAATTTTTTTCCTTTAATGATTTAAGAAAAATGAAGTGAAATCCTTTTTGAAATTCATTTTCTGATTCGATGTGATTTAAGAAATTCAAGCTGTCAATAAGTTTACAAATAATCCAAGTACAACATGTTTTTTGGTCCTAGACTACCCGGATAATATCATAATAGTAGCTACGTACTGACTCTCGTCTCCTTATACGTACGTAGCCCCCCACAAATAGGAGCACATAACCAATTAAATCACCTATGGGGACAATTCCTTTTTACAAGGTTAGAAAGGAGACTCACCTCGCTACAAAGATCCATAACCAGAATTCCACGCCCTTCCGAAGACTCAAATTGATGCACAATCCTCCAAAACTAGCTAATAGTTATGCAAATTCATTAATATATGCTCAATTTCTCCTTATAATTCAATATATAACAATTCCTAACCCCAATCGAAAAGTTGACAAAAAGGCCCTCGGGTCCACGTGCCTGGATTTTCAAATTTTTTGAAGAATAACTTTACCCATAGCTTCGCGAACTCTAATATATAATTTTCTCTAAATTCTATACCGATAATAGTGGCCAAATTCCAAGAATATAAATTTCTAGGTCCTTCCACCAAAACCCCAATTTTTCTACAAATTTCCTTGTCTAAATCCATATATAAACCCTATATTTACTCAAAACTAGAAGAAATCACTTACCTCATGCTTGGTGATGAAAATGGCATTCCAAAGTTGCTCCAAATCGGCTCCAATGGAAGAAAATGGGTTTTAAATGAACCAAAACCCCGATTTAAAAGAACCTCACTGCCTCCAGCATTTTTGCATCTGTGGTCCCACTTCTGCGAGAAGGCAACCACTTCTACGAAATGGGGAGAGAAGGCTGGGACCGCTTCTGCGGTCTGGAGGCCGCATTTGCATAGCCGCATCTCTGGCTTAGGATCCGCTTCTGCGGTTCTTGACCTGGCTTGCCTTGGCCGCTTCTTCAATACAAGGACCACATCTACGGTATCGCTCCTGCGGTTATGAGAGAAGCAGCAAACTTCAGTCCTTGCAAAAATCCCCTTTTCGATCCATTAACCACCCAACCAATCATACAAACCAGTCCCAAAACATATTACAGACTTGCTCGAGGCCTCAAATTACATCAAACAATGACAAAAATCATGGATCGACCTCCAATCCAAGCTTAATGAACTTTAGAATTTCAAACTTCTACATTCGATGCCAAAACCTATCAAATCACGTCCGATTGACCTCAAATTTTGCACACAAGTCATATTCGACATTACAGACCTACTCCAACTTCCGGAATCGGATTCTGACCCTGATATCAAAAAGTCCACTTCAGGTCAAACTTCTAAAAAACCTTCAAATTTCTATCTTAAGCCAAATGACTTCAGAATGACCTACGACCTCTGAATTTACTTCTAATCGCTCTCCCAACTCTGGGATCACCATACGTATCTACTCCCAGACTCGGAATCCCAAACGGACATCGATAACACTGAAATGCACTTCAAGCCAAACTTATGAAATTTCTTCCAAAATGCTAATTTCCACAATAGGTGCCAAAACGCTCCCGGGTTATCCAAAACCAGAACCGGGCATACGCCCGAGCCCAAAATCATCATACGAACCTGCTAGAACCTTCAGATCCTGATTCCAAGGTCATTTACTCAAAAATCCAATCTTAGTTAATTCTTTCAAATTTAAGCTTCCGAAATGAGAATTCTCTTTCCAAATCAACTATGAACTTCCCAAAATTCAATTTCGACCACGCGTACAAGTCATAATACATGAAATGAAGCTGCTCATGGCCTCAAACTGCTGAACGACGCACTAGAACTCAAAATAACAGTTCGAATCGTTACATTCTATCCCACATAAACATATGTTTGTCCTCGAACGTGCTAAGAACTGTGCTGGAGCTGTCCGAAATCACTGTTTAAAACCTCATGCACCTTCCCGTGCTACCAAAACTCCGTTGAGAACATTAGCTCGGTCAATTCTGAAGGTATTCCCTTTTATTCAAGCAAATAATCCTTAGATCCCAACTCCAACATCTTAAATTCTATGCCAGACTTGTTTCCAACATATGCTCACCATGTCAATATCTACATGTAGTACCAAAACACGACTGCATACCTTAGCTGAATTTACCACTTGTACTATTTTACTTACAGGACTATAATAACATTATCTGATCGATTTAATCAAAATTCCACGAATATGATGCTCCCATTGCATCACATAACATACATAGGTCTTGCTCAAATTCTTACAATACCGCCATGATGGAAGAGAAGTGTGGAAATTCATAACTAACTGCCGAATCAACAAATCTTTCAGTCTATACTCCTGACAAGAACCATCATCTCATTTTGAACCAAATAATGGTCTTTACTCTTCAGTATACTTCATATGTTCATATTACACTGATCTCAAATTCAATAATCTCGTCTCACCCCATACAAATTGTTCAGGCAATAAGCCACCCCGACATGACCAAAGGTCTCATATGATGCTACAATATGCCAATAGGCCATCATATCGAACGCGATACAAGGCAAAGCAAACTTTGAGAAGGAAATTCAATTGCACCGCTCGCAAATCATATATGCGACGCGGTCAACTTAGTTAAACAAACACATAAAAATGGATATGGGGAACTGCACCCAATATCATACCGTTGTGGCACGCAACCCGATCCAAATAACATAACCATGACCGCGTGCCACCCAATCCACACATAACACTCACCTAAGGAGATGCACATCGAGCTAAATTGCTCATTACAATAAAATACCGAATTTCGGTCACAAGCACACTAAGTGCATAATTCGATCCCCGGGGAGATATATAGAGACATAAGCTACAAAACTCATGCACAACTAAGGTGCGATATACAATCTTAATCTCAAAAGCCATCCTGCTCATATAACATCATCTCTACGCAGAGCCTCAACACATAAGAAATTCACCAAGCCATCTCACAACTCGTGCGACACAATACATCATTACCTGAAATAGGCGACGACAAAATAACACCCCGACTACTCTTCCGTAAGGAGCTCTTTGTTGAAATGAACACATCTGGCTTGATATAGAGCCCATATTCACATTTAAATCCATCCATCGTCCTCAAGTCGATCCTGATCGTACCAAACTAGGCCAATAACCCTTCAAAGGTCCATACTAACTTCCCTTTTCTCAAACACACAAGAACAACCATCAAAATTGGAGTAATCTCCCACAGTCCACAACACAATAAACGGAGTGCCCTCTCGGCATCAAATTCCCAATTTAACGACACCATCACAACCTTCATACTTGGTTTATATCTTTAATCAATCAATTGACTGCATCACATACTTATACAATCTTCCTGTGGGACATGCTCCCACAACCTACCATAACAAATAACTGGGTCGTACCTCCAAATCACCAACCACACTAACATTGAAAAGCGATCAAGAATCATTAACCAAGATGCAAAGCCTTTTTTCACAAAATACCAATCTCAGGTGACGCTGAAGATAATACCAACTTACCTTAAACATTGCAACTCCTTTCCTGCTCATCCAAGCTCGTGAAATCCTTGTCAACAATGAACTGTTACCTTGATCTTCACTTCAAATTCCATACCACTCACTGCACCCAATATGCCAACATACGATAGAACATGTTTTTCATCATAGCTTCGAAACCACTATTAGGTTAACACTTCATCATATAAAACTTTCCACTTAAATCACTTTAGGAGAACCATAGCAGCACATAGGTGAATTCTCATAACCGTAGAATATACTTTCTGAATAACACCAACTACGTCGGCCGACAAGCCTCGCACATACCATGATAATTCACTTGCATAACTTGATACGCTGAAATAACTGATCACTACCAGCAACATGCCAATTTGACTATGTCTAACCAGTCCCTCTTCTTCCAATTTGTCCTTGATTGCCATAGAAACAATGATAACTCTATTCAACACTTAACACACTCTATCCTTACTCATCCGGAGTGACCCTGAATCACGAGACCATGCTTTCTTAAATCCCACAAACCATTTTGTACCTCCTAATTGCTACACTACAAGTTAAAACATCATAGAACATCTTGTACCCCTTCTGATAAGCTGCTACCAAGCTTGATTCTTAACTACACCTATAGGTTTGCAATCATTAATCACCACGCTTTGCTCTTCTGAACCCACTGGGACCATTGTTAAGAGCCACCCGCTCTGACTTGGCCCCGAATATAATCAATTCCATAAATCTTCTAGCATATGAATACCCCTTCGGCGAAGCACCCAGCAGAATCACTTCCTTTGAAACCCACATCTACACAAGGGATAAGTCCTGAATCCTTCCCCAAGTCTGAACATGGCCAATAAGGCCAACCTTAGCACGCCTCTAACAATTCCTTTTCTCGAATTACCACTTATGTTCTTTTTCCTGTAGCTAAAATAACCCATCAATATGCTAATAATCAGAAACCTCGTAAGAAGATAACCATACAATCCAATCGTAGGTGGTGAGACTCTCCCACTTAGCTCAAAGCCACTATTACCTAACTCTGGTATTCACCAGGATTTTTAATCTATTATTGACATCACCTTGGCAATTAGCCTCCAAAATTTCTTAGAATCTTTCTGTAAAACCCCTCTTTATACTGTGAATCATCAACCAATCGCACGACCGATCTCTTTGCTGTACAACCAATAGAATTCTTTGCAGAAGCCTCACCAACCACGCGACCACTAGCCTGCTCACAGGGAATAACCTACCCGTGCTAATCACTTCCAGACATCTTCCAACACTGGTGCACAGGGTACAATTGCTACGACATCAATAACCCATCCCGAGTCCGAGCTCACTCTCTAGCTGCACAATTCCATTCTCCCCTTGTGGGCATCAATTAAATGTGCGGCAATATCCCTCTAATTCAAGGTTATGTTGTATCCTTCTTCAGTTCTAGCAGCTCTTTCCCGTTATATCAAATCTCTTGTCTTATAATATCCCATACTCCAAAAAAAAGCCGTAGACCCCAAATCACCAATCACTAAAATTCCCAAGTCATCACAGACTCTTGTTAAGGCACATAGTCATCCTATCCCAATGCCCATATATAACTCCAACACTCTCCCACTTTGGCGGAACTCATCCCTTTAATCGACTACTCGACCCTTGGCCTCTTATACTTGGCCTTCTAGAAATTTTATCCACCACCTGACACTTCGCACATGTTTTTCCTCATCCTCTGCTACTCAGTTGTTGCCTTAAGTAAAATTTATCTTTGTGGCACTTGAACCCACAATTGTTGATAACTTTACACCTTTCGGAAGATCATCTTTCTCATACCGTCGACATTAGAAAAACTGATTCAACCCTGAACTACCGCACCCTACGATATCTAAGAGCCACATTTTTGATACGATTTCACAATAGCTTGCCCCAAAGGCGAATTGTAGAAGGTCACAATGCCGGCGAACTTAGTATGTTCAACTAGTACAACGACACCCCATAATAGAAGAAAGCTCCACCACATTTGAAAATACCAAGTCTCATTACTCCATCAGCCCATATCTGACCATTCTTAGTCCAATTGCCTTTCCCCTACCAGGAATAAAAATACTGAACCTCTAGATTATGCACCGAGTCAACCTCCTTTCAGGTCATTTACCGCCCCAACACGTAGGAAAATGTCGTACCATAATATCAATACTGCGGATCAATAGTTTATAGCATCATGGAAACTTGTGCCTAGCCTCAGAGCTCTCAAAAGTACCGCTACTGAGCTGAAATGATAGAATATCCTTCCACAAGGAGACGATAATAGCTCATACAACTATATAGGGAGAAATACCCCGCATGCATCGGTAGTAGCATAACAATTCTTCAATTCTTGGTTTATAAGAAGCGGTTCGCATCGCACAAGATTGAATAGGAATGAATTAAAGGCATAAGCCCCCAAGGATCAAATCGCACGATAAGGAATCAAGAAGGGAAGTACTCCTAACACTCCTACAGCCTCCCGAGGATAAGTACAGACATCTCTGTACTGATCCGCGAGACTCTACTAGACTTGCTCATGACTTGTGAGACCCTAAGAACGTAGTGCTCTGATACCAGATTGTAACGACCTAGAATCCACTAAGGGTCGTGATGGCGCCGAATACTGCTGTCAGGCAAACCAACCAAATTACCTGATTCAATTCTCATTTTAACAATTTTGAAAACTAAGATTTTCCTTCAATTTTACTAGTAGAAGACAATCTTTACAATGAAAATAAAAGAAAGTTTGGAAGTACATAGAAGATACCCAATAATCATCCCAGAACCTGGTGTCACAAGTGCATGAGCATTTACTAATAAGGAAAGAAAATGCAACAACCGTCCGAAGTACAATATAAGACAGAAAACAAATATAGATAACTGAAAGAGACTCTGCTGGCTGCGGGCTGCCTCGAGAAATGCAGCTCACCTAAGTCTCCATATCAACCATGCTGCCACACCCAGTAGGCCAATATAGAGATACCTATGCATGTGCAACAAAAATGCACAGAAGTGTAGTATGAGTACGAAAACAACGTGTACCCAATGAGTATCTCATCTAATCTCGAAGAAGTAGAGACGAGATGGTCGACGTAAACATTTACTATAGGTCCAATAATGATATATTATTAATGCAATGATTCACAGATTTATTAACAACAGTAAATTCAGATAAGTCACGAAACAGGTAAAAGTTCCTTTTTATTAAAGCTTTTGGATTCATTATGCATTAATTAACAATTATCTCAAGTGGGGGAGAGCAGATATCAATATCAATAAATCTCAAGGCAAGAAAAACAAGCATGCACAACTCATGCCGAGGTCGTATGGCCCGGAGCAACATAAATGTAAAATGTGCACTGCCGAGGGTCGAACGACACAAACCATAGATGCATCTATTACCCCGCTCGCGTATCGTACATGGGACGCAGTCAACATTAATTAAAAAAATATCCCACTCGTGAACCATACATGCGACGCGAGCATATATATATACACACCGTCAAACAGCCAGTTAAGAGTTTGTCGGGAAATGTTTATTCCAATAAAAAGCCAATTTTTTTCCTTTAATGATTTAAGAAAAATGAAGTTAAATACTTTTTGAAATTTATTTACTGATTCGATGTGATTTAAGAAATTCAAGCTGTCAATAAGTTTACAAATAATCTAAGTACAACATGCTTTTTGGTCCTAGACTACCCGGAAAATAATGTAATAGTAGCTACGCACGGACTCTCATCACCTCGTGCGTACGTAGCCCCTCACAAATAGGAGCAGATGACCAATTAACTCATCTATATGGATCATTCCCTCTTACAAGGTTAGAAATGAGACTCATCTCGCTCCGAAGATCCATAATCGACATTCCACGCCCTTTCGAAGACTCAAATTGACGCACACGATCCAAAACTAGCCAATAGTTATGTAAATACATTAATATATGCTCAATTACTCCTTACAATTCAATATATAACAGTTCCTTCCCCTGATCAAAAAGCTAATAAAAATGCCCTCGGGCCCACATGCCCGATTTCCAAAATTTTCGAAGAATATGTTTACCCATAGCTTCACAAACTCAAACATATGATTTTCTCAAAATTCTATACCCAAAATCGTAGCCAAATTCCAAGAATATAAATTTCTAGGTCCTTCCACCAAAATCTCAAATTTTCTACAAATTTCCTTGTCTAAATCTATATATAAACCTTATATTTACTCAAAAGTAGAAGAAATCACTTGCCTCGTGCTTTGTGATGAAAATGGAACTCCAAAGTTGCTCCAAATCGGCTCCAATGGAAGAAAATGGGGTTGAAATGAACCCAACCCTCGATTTAAAAGAACCTCACAGCCTCTAGCATTTTCGCATCTGCGGTCCTACTTCTGTGAGAAGGCGACCGCATATACAAAATAGAGAGACAAGGCTGGGACTGCTTTTGCGGTTTGGAGGCCGCATTTGGGGAGCCACATCTGCGGCTGTCATACCTCTTTTTTTCTACACCCTCAAAAGGGTATATAAGGGAGTTTTTTTTCCAACTTAAAGTTACAATCGAAACGGGATTATTTATTAAGGATTAAGAGTCTCCACTTGGGATAATTATTGGTGTCCGAAGTCACCGATTCAAATCCTGAATTGAGGAAAAGATTGACTCTGTTTACAGTCCGCGAACACATAAATCCGGGTAAGTAATTCTTTTAACCCGGGAGAAGGTGTTAGGCATTCTCGGGTCCCGTGGTTTTAGCACGGTCACTCAACTGTTATTATTGGCCTATTATCTGAATTTAGTACATGTTTTAGCCTGTGGTTCAATTTTATCTTTTAACCGCTTTTACTCATTTTTAAGGAAGATTGCAATGTCATTTAAAATACGTCTTGAACCACGTCACATAAATCCACCCACAGTCCGCAACACATTTTTTCTAACGTTGTTGAGATTTGGATTTGGGTCACATAAATGTGCACCCAAGTTTAGGAAGGTAAAATATTAAATAGCGCGCCTAAAGAAACTACGCATTTTTAAATTTGCGATGGCCATGGAAATTCGCTAAATGGTGCGCCTTGATTTCTAAGGATAAAAATAGTATTTAAACGAGGGCCATACAATTTTGAAATTTTATTTGGCATGGCACACCCCGTTTCCAATTTTAAAAGGAACTCAAACTAAACCTCTGAGGGCCGTAAATATGCTTTAACTCAATATGGCACACCCCAATTATTAACAAAACAAGAAATCGAATTAAGCAAATCAACTAATACTAATCAAATTGTTAATTAAGTTCTCATGATCCAAATGATCCACCTCTAGAACCAATAATGCGAGTCACTGATACTAGCATTGAGCATGGAATCGAATTAAGCAAACTTCAACTCTGATTTTTAAAATAATTAATACAGCTTAACTAAGCTAAATTTTGAATTTTGTCTCTTATGCATCTTTGGGTCACTTCTGCTACCACGACAGCCCAGCCACAAAAAAAATGAGCTACTGGGCTCAATAAGCAAACCCAAATAGCAACACCAAGCCATCTTCCATTGTAAATGACCTTAGAATCTACGGCCTAATGAGCCCAAATCCTGTGAGGAACCAAACTAAGGATTCTAGACCCAACATCGAACCCATACTAACACAAAACAACCCTTTACACTCAAACACAACCGGATAAATCTCATCACCACCCAATAATGAATGTATCAGAAAAGTAACGACATATGTTCAAACACAACATGTAAAAAAGGAAAACTGATCATAACTTAAAACACCATTCAATTAGATATCCCGTGAAACCTAATGTTGCTTAGCATGCTATGATACTTCTAATGAATCAGATAGCAGGCAAACAAATCTAATACATTTCTCATTACTTAGTTTACACAATCAAGCATAGAGTATAATTACAGATCCATTTAGCTTATACTCCATAAAGTCCAAAATGTTTCTGAATCAATTACATTCAAAAGCATTTGATGAATGATCGACCCCATATGAGGAAACTTAACTAGGAGAAACATGAAACAAAAGGATTCATAGACCACATAAATAAGGCTAAGCTATGAACAAATAACTTAAGGTTAAGCTTCAAAATCCCATTTCCATTTCACTCTTCGACTTGAACATCACATTATAGAAGTTTCAAAACATGTACCAGGAAATTGCAAGGAAAAAGAAGTGAGAAAGCAATAAACAGCAGCAGCCCAGTAATCAGGAAACAAAGCAAGGAAAACCAGCTTGATTCAAGCAATGGAACAGTAAAACCAGACACCAAACAGCTTCAAACCAGCTTTTCAAGACAAAAAATTAAGCCATTTTCAACCAAGTGCAGAATCTAAGCTCCCAGGGATACTATCTAGTGAAAGGGCTCAGAAATTCAACACTTAAACAGAGTTTTTGAGCAATTTTCACCCAGAAAATGCAAGGCAATCAATGTTATCAAAAATATCCCTGTCGTCTCAGGTTTTTTTTAATTTTTTTTTCTTAATTTCTCTGCCTTGGGATAGAAGGTAAGGTGCATTTATAGGCAAGCCTTTAGGACAGCAAAAGTATATTCAGCTTTACACTTCTGCCCTTTTTAAATTTTTATTTTTTTCTTAGGACTCCTTAATGTAAAAATTAGGTTTTCATTCAAGTCCCCTTGATATCTTATGGGAAGCTTCTTAATCAGTTATTCGGAGATTTCCCTACCTAGATTCCCCAATTTACCCCTTAAGCACCCTGTTTTTACTTTAGAAAACCTTACTAAAACATGGGTCAAGTTGACCCAAATTCATTTAGTGGGTCTGAGTCTACAAATTCTGGGCTAAGACTTTTCTTTTGAGCCCAAATTTGACTCGGAGTTTCATAGAAAAATTCAAATAAAAGGGGAGGAAGGGGACCAAACGGAGTCAACAAACTCTTTGACCTAAAAGCTTCAAAGGCCCAAATAGAAAGGGCAAGCCAAATAAACTAACATTCAATCACAGAAACACTAATTAACTTAAAATGAATAACATGCAAAAATATTGAAGTATCGGAGAAACAGAGAGAAAAAGAAAAATCAAAACATACACAAAAGAAACATAAGAAGATGATAAAGAAACTCACATGAAAGTTAAAACTCAGAAGTTAAAGACCAAATACCTAAAAATAGCCCGGACCGTAAGAAATGCAATAAGAACTTCAAATCTTCAAAATTTCCCAGACAAGTTTGACATTAATCATGTGTTCTTATCAAGAACACATGAATAACATCGAACTAGACCCAAGCCTCACTGAAGTCTCGAGTTTGAGTTTGTTTGAAATTTTAGGGCTTGAACTAGATTCAAGATTCGACGAGCTTGGCTACGATTTGAGGGTAAAGTGTTAGAGATTTGGGATGGGGAGACGGAGAGGGTTCTATGGTGTGAATTATGGCTAATTTGGTGGTAGCACCACCATCGGAGGACGATGGAATCATAGGGCGGCGCTAGGGTTGGCGTGGGATTCTCTGAGAGTGAAGTGAATAAGCGAGACGGGTTTGGGGGGGGGGGTTACTAAGATTCAGACACTATTATACTAAACCCACCCCACTTCAGGACCATATGATATAACAAATTCAAGGGCCCAGATCGAGGGCCTTCAAAACGGGGTCGTTTGGCTCAAGTGAGGATCGGACCGGGTAGGGGAGCAGGTTTGGGCTTGGACTGAGGTGGGTTTTGGGGAAATGGATTGGGCCTGGGAAATTTAATTGAAAAAGCCCAAAAATCATATTTCTTTTTCATTCTTTTCCTTTTCTTTTAATTTCCAATTTTCCTTCAAATTAAAACTAAAAATAAAAACCTAAATTAATTCCTAAATTAAATTATCTTACCACATTAACTTAATTAACCTTAACTAACAATTACCATAAATAATTAAATAACAAATTGAAAGAAAAACTCCCAAAATTCGAAACTCAAATTAAAAAGGAGTTATTTTTTATGATTTTTTTCATTTTTGTAAAGCAACTAAATTACTAATTAATTTTAAAAATGCAAAGTTAAATGTAAATACAACATATTTTTGTATTTTTCATAATTTAACCAAAATTAACATGCGCAGACAAATGCAAACAATTATAAAAATTGCTACAAAAATCTACGAAATTGCAAACAATGGGGAAAATTTATTTTTCTTGAATTTATGGGAGTAATTCATATAGGGAAAAAATTACATGCTCACAGCTACCCCTCTTTGCTCGGAAACACGAAGAGTTTTCGTGCAAAGATAAAGTGAGCGGATACGAGTAATTTTTACCCGTTTGAATACTCCGTGGGAAGAATTTTTGAAAGATTTGACCGCACCCTTCTTCCGAGGTTGCCTTCATATCCTTGGCTATAAAGGAATCAGGTCAGTGTAGTTTGGGAAGTTTCGATTGATGGGACTAGTGTGAATCTGTGATTTCACTATTGCTGCTACTGCTGCTACCGCTTTCTAAACTCCTTATTGCACCATGACAAAATAAAAAAGAATCTCAACTGAACTATGATCTATACATTAAAAAATCCTATCTATATCTCCAAACTTGATCTTGCAGTTCTTGTTGCCCTGTTGACTTGTATTCTCCAGGTGTAACTCCTTTGTTGCTGATTGGAGTTTTAATCTGAGATGCCTTCCCTTTTCTCCAGGTGGGTGCCTGATTACCAACACTTTGAGTTGCCTTATTCTCTAGGTGGGCTCCTGATCACCAACGCTTGAATTTCTTTGTTCTCCAGGTGGGCTCCTGATTACCGACGCTTGATTTGCTTTGTTCTCCAGGTGGGCTCCTGATTACCGTCGCTTGCTCTGCTTTGTTCTCCAGGTGGACTCCTGATTACCAATGCTTGATCTGCTTTGTTCTCTAGGTGGACTCCTAATTGCCAACACTTGATCTGCTTTGTTCTCCAGGTGCGCTCCTGATTGCCAACACTTGATCTGCTTTGTTCTCCAGGTAGGCTCCTGATTGCCAACACTTGATCTACTTTATTCTCCAGGTGGGCTCCTGATTACAACCACTTGATCTGGTTTGTTCTCCAGGTGGGATCCTGATTACCAACACTTGATCTGCTTTGTTCTCCAGGTGGGCTCCTGATTACTAACACTTGATCTACTTTGTTCTCCAGGTGGACTCCTGATTTCAACAAAATAGATAAAATAAAGAAAATTTTCTGCCCCTGTTTGGTAGCTGGGCACATTTGTGAGTATTAACTGAATCATGTTACCAAATATCACTAAGAATTTGAAAGCTAGATCCCATTATCCAGGAAGGTGCTGAAAACTCCTAGTTAAACGACAATTTTAAATAAAAATTATATCTTCTAAAGGTGTGACTCTAAATCTTGTTATCTATGAGGGTCTGAAAACTACACCTATTATCCAGGAGGATCATGAAAATCAAGTCTTTTCTTAAGAGTGACACTTTTTACGGTTGAATTATACTACCCTACAACAGAACTTACGCTAAATCTTGTTATATAATGAAATCTTAAAGCTAGGTCCCATTATTCAGGACGGTCATGACCACTCCTAATTGAATCCTATATCAAGAATGAAAACTTTGAAACCAACTTATATTACTTTGGGGGTACATTTATGCTAGATTTTGCTACTCATGATTGTTTTAATTTTTAAACTAGGTCCCATTTTCCAAGAGGGTCCTGAGAATTTACGGTCAAACCTGTCTGGCGCTTGCTTTTCCCCTACGAAGGATTTCTCCGAAATAAACGAAATTTTCTGCCCCTGTTTCAATCAAAGAAAAGTTTTGTCAGTTTAAAATGTGGTGGTTAGTTCGTGGCATTCTTGTTGAAGGTGGCCTCTCCGCTGCCGTGCTTTGTTTTGACTGACTTCCCCGAATTGGCCAAGAACCGCTTGACTTTTTGACTGACTTTCAACCACATGACCTTAGATGACCCGAGTGTTCTATACCCAAACCGTTGTGTTACATTCCGGACCCATCCATCTGAACCTCTGCATCTCCCATGAAATTACTAAGCCTTCGACTAGTGGAACTTTCCCTGACACGTTATTCCCCATTTTACATCATACTGTTGCTGGCAATGCTTTGGCCGCCCTATGCTTTTATGCAATTTTGGAAGTTGGTAGTGAGCTTTGAAATGCTTTCTTATTTACTTAAACAGAACTGACATTGGAAACATTTTAGAGAAAACCCAAAAGAAATGAAATACAATGACTTTGAGAGTTAGGGATAAGACAAATCCAAAACTGGATGATTGTTTGGAAGAGAAAAAGGAAGAAAGAATTATCTGAGTGGAGCAGCTGGTACCAATGATTATGACATGCATTTTGGATTAATCAACCCAGTCTGTCCAACCAATCAACTTTCAGTTGTCATACTTTATGCCCCGAGTTCTTCAAAACCCAATTTCTTTACCAAAACCTTGACCTTGTTCAGCCTGAGGTGCCCTAAAGGGTTTTCACCAACAAACCTCTCTTATTTGTTCATCTCTCAACTCACTTTCTCCTTAAGGTGCCCGTGAAGGTTTTCACTAATAAGACTCTCTCATTTTTGATTTCTCTCAACTTTCCATCGCTTTACGGTGCCCGTGATGGTTTTCACCAATAAGCCTCTCTAATTTTTATTTTTCCTGTTTTGATCAGAGTGTTCCCCTGATATGAATCATCTTTACTCGCCCGACTTGGCATATATCTAAGACTGATCGAAAGGTCTTTATTTGGACCGTAATATGGGCTTTTGGATAGGGTTAGAAATAAAGGGTATCAAAAGGCTCAAAAAGATTCAAATAGGTTCAATATTAAAACTTTCGGAATCAGAATTCTTACAACAAACACCACTTCTGCCCCAGTTTCTTTGATTGGGGACTTTTGGATTTTTACTTTGATGGGACCGAACTGTGAGGTTGCCTATGTATCCTTAAAAAGAATCAAGTCGAACGTAGTTCGTGACATAGGAATTACTTTTTTGTTGTGATTTTGCCCTCTTTTTTTCTTTTTTTTTCTCTTCTTTTTTTTCATTCTTTTTTTTTTTTACTTTTTCTTTCATTCCTTTTCCTTTTCTCTCTTTTCCTTTAGTTATCTTTTGCGCTTGCGTTTCTGAACTATGCTACTAATTCTAAAAGAGGGGCATGAAAGAAAATAAATAAAGCTCAAAGAGGGTAATATAGGATAATGTGTTTAGATAGCAAAACAAAATGCCTTCGTCATTCCAATATTCAAAACATGCCAAGTACAAATAAACACAATTTAACCAAAGAAATCATACATAGTATCTTTTGACTGCATCAGAATTGATAGCCATATCTGTGAGCACGTGATTTTTGCCCTATATGAGAATTACTCCCGAAAATTCAAAATAAAATAGTTTTTTGTTGTGTGCAATTTTTGTAGATTTGTGTTATTTTTCTCTTATTGCTTGCGTTTGTGTGTGCATTTGTATTTTCTTAAATAAATGAAAATACAAAAATATGTCGCATTTGCATTTTTAGAATTTAATTCTACAATTAGGAATAATTAAGTTTGTTTTACAAAAATAAAAATCACAAAAATAATTTACTTTGCATTTTTAGCATCTAATGTCAAAATTGTGTGATTTTTATTTTTTCATTTGGTAGTTAATTATGTGTGTTAATTATTATCAAAAGTTAATCAATACTTTTATAAGTTAATTTAAATTAGGATTTTTAGGTTTTTAATTTTTGAAAATTAGTTTACAAAGAAAAAGAGAACAAAAAAATGACAAGAAATTGGATTGGGCCAATTCCCATGCCCAAAACACCCTTTTTACCCGGTCCAATCGTTCAGTCCAAGAGACCATACCAAACGACGCCGTTCCGTCTCCAATTAATCACAGCCGTCCAACTGATCATGATCCAATGGCTTAAAACACACCCCTTAAACCGTCCCATAACCCGTTCCCATTACCCAGTACAAACCGACCCCCCACTTAACCAAAATGGCACCGTTCCCACATAAGTAAATGATCCAGGCCATTGATCTAGTTTGATCAAATGGCCGGGATAAAAACCCCTACCCACTATATAAGCCTAAAAATCCTATCCAGCCCCCCCAAGCCAAACCCCACTCCATCGTCTCTCTCAGAGACTCAAATGAAACCCCTCGAAACCCTAGCCGCCTTGAAATCCCTTCGCTTGAAACCCGGCGGCAACAACACCAGTGACCCTCAAATTCACACCCCTGAACCTTCTAACCACCCTCAACACAAATCCACACTCCATTAATCTCGAATCATCCCAGGCCGTCTCGAATCTTCAATCGAAGAATCGAGTAAAACCCTAGCCACCTCCGTTTGACCCCAAAGTCACACCACTAAACCACCTAGCCACCTTCGTCCTAAATCCCACCCCAGCTTCGTTCGAATCCCGTTAGAACTTGTCGAATCTTAAATCGACTGGGCAAACCCTAGAAGAGCCAGAACCTGGGAATCGATCCAAAAACAAAATTGAGGTCGAGGTTGACCTTAGTCGTGTGTTCTCAGTCGAGAACACTCAATTAAGGTCCTTCTCGGCTTCAAGCATAAGTGGAAGTTTCAACTAAAACAAATGGGAGTTGGGACTGAAATCCAGAGGTATCTTCTTTTCTTTACTTTCTCTTTTTGTTGTTTCTTTGTTTGTCTGATTCGTTTCGTCTTTTCAATTATTTTTCTCCCTTCTCCATCGGACTTTTATTGGTCCAGTTTTTCTTCTGTCGATTAACATGTGGTTAAATAGTTTCGTCGATTAATCCGTCTTGTTTGTAGTTCAGTAATTCTCATCCAGTTGTTTGGTGTCGATTTGTTTTGATCTCAGTCTCAGGGCTCAGTTCAGTATATACAGTGTTTCATTCATCTTTGTTTAGTCTTAATTTAGCATTGTGTTAGTATACCTGTACCAATCGTAATCAGTCCAACCTTAGTAGCCCAATGTATGTTGCTTTGAATCATTGGTTCTTATTTGGATACTATTTGGTCTAATCTGAATGCAAGCTTGAACTGATGTTGATGAATTGAATCTTGATGTTGTTCTGTATTGAATTTAGTTTTGATATGCTTGTTAGGAGTCAGTTCATATGGCTATGTAATTGATTGATAAGCTGAATTGGTTATAGCTGATAGTTTTAGGACAAATTAAAGGGGTCAGGGTAGGATAGTAGTTCAGGGCATCATGGGGGTATTTTGGGGTTTTATGAAAGTTTAAAAATATTGAGTTAAGTGCTCTGTCCAGTAAGTACCAAGATAATATTAAACTAATACTTTTTTTAATAATTAGTAGGGAACACAACATAATGGTATGGGTAAGAGTTAATGGAAGTAATTAACAAATAGGTACCCATAACCTTTGAATGAAGCAATGAAACAAGACATAATGGTGTGGGGAGGTTGTAAGAAAAGTGATTAAACAAATAACTCACCCATAACTTTGATTTAAACAATGAATTAGACATATAGTAGTGGGGGTTCAGGGAATATCGTGGGCAAGAATGGTGTTGATAATAGTTTAAGTGTTTAGAGAGTTGTGATAAGGGGAATGGGGGTTATAAATAGAGATAGGCAATTAGTTTTGGGGGACGACTTCACATTCTGAGAGCCTAGGACAATAAAAGAAAGTTTCTTGAGATTTTTGAGAGCTTTCAAATTTCTAGCTGTGGAGTTACACTTTCCAGTTCATGTACTTGTTTGCTGGGGTCAGTAGTGTTTGCTGGTTGGTTTTTCAAGTAGAGTTTGGGGTCAGCTTTCAGAGTTTAAAAGATCAGTTAGGGCAGTCTTAGAAGGGGATAGATTTTGAAACATCGAAGAGAATAGAAAAGTTAAAGAGACAATTATTCTTCTACTGTTTCATGGGTTGTCCCGATCCCATCTCTAAGAGTTTCTTTTATCTATGATTCATTTGGAGTTTGGAAGTGCTCAGTTTCTTCTAAAATTTGTTTTAAAAGCTTGATCCCAATTCTGTTGGATTCTGTTTGAGTGAATCCTTTCTTCTGTGGTTGCTGGGTATCAATTTTGGGTTCAAACTGGTTTTTGCATGTTTCTGTATTCATTTTGGGCTGTTTGAGTGTGTTCCTGGTTTGAAATTGGATTTTTGCCGTTGTTGTTTGAGCTTCTGTTACTGCCTCTGTTTAGCTGACTGCCCTTTTCTTCCTTCTTCTACTTCGCATGCCAGGTATATTCTCATGATCCGTTGAAGCTGAAGATTGTATTCACATGTAGAAACCATGTTGAAGTTGAATGATAAAGAAATATTTGCCGATTGTATTCTAGCTTAGGATTTTAATTCAGTTAAACCGTTTAAATAAGTTTTGTGCATGTATTAATTGGAATCTAATGGACTGTATGCACTATCACTATAGCTTCAATTGAGTTCTATGAGTAAAATAGGTGTAATTTTTTTCAAGTGGGCTATAGAATATTTGGAGTTAAGTAGGACTGGATGATGTAAAGTCCTTGACTGTCTTAGTTGACAATGCTATTCTCCTGTGTTAGCTAACTTTTCGGATCCAAAGTATTGAACGTTAGGTCTTGTTAGAATGGCTGGAGTTGAACATTTACACTCACGAATTAGGTTGAAATTGGAATTAAGGCATCAGTTGTATCGTTGTGCAATCTAGCTGCTGAGAAAGTCAGTTTAAATATGGCTTAATTGAATGGCTCAAATTCCCTAAGTTAGCTCATACTTGGATCAGGGACTGCCCTGGCCTGTTTGTTTCAGAAAATCGAATTAAGTACAAATATTGCTATAGTTCTGCATAATAAAACAGTTGGCCTACAAAGAGTCATCATCCAATAATCAGGGTGCCTAACTAACGGTAGACAAATATGTAAGTAAAATATGGGGCTGTTTGGCTTCAGGGATTCGATCCCTCGACCTCCCCGTGCGGCCTGATCTGCCTTGTCCAGGTTGGGCAGGCCTCAGGCCCAATACGCCTGGGTATGATCCTTCCATATGGGCTACGTTCAAGCCCAAAATGGCTATAGACCTGAAATCATATGAGTTAACGGACCAAAATGGAATAACTATTAGATAATATTAATCAATTAGGACATCTTCTTTTATTTTTAGAGACAAATTAAATAGAAAATCGAGTTTGCTTTAAGTTGCCTTTAAATAAAATGAGACGAGTCTCGCCAAATAAAAAATGCACAAACTGCGGGGCCCTCAATAATTGGTCAAATAAAACATTTAGAATTCGGGATGGGCCGTTTAGCGAATCTCACGGCACTCCCCAAAGATAATAACGCCTAGTCACTTTAGGCGCACTTCTAATAATTTACTTTCTTAAACTCGGGTGCACATTCATGTGACCCAAATCCAAATCTCAACGGAGTCGAAATATGTCAATAAACACGGGTGCATTAATGTGACGTGGTTCGACATGTGTTTTCACGACGTTGCAATTCTCGTTAAAAATAATAATAACTAAAGCGTTAAAAGGTTAAAATTTGCACATAGGTTCAACATGTATTGATATGAGATAAACAAGCCGAATATGACAGTTGAGCGACCGTGCGAGAACCACGAAACTCGGGAATGCCTAACACCTTCTCCCGGGTTAACAGAATTCCTTACTCGGATTTCTGGTATGCAGACTGTTAAACAGAGTCATTCTTTTCCTCGCTTCGGGATTAAACCAGTGACTTGGGACACCATTAATCTCCCAAGTGGTGACTCTGAATCTTAATAATAAATCCCGTTTCGATTGTCCTTTAATTGGAAAAACTCCCTCTATTACTCCCTTCGCGGGGCGTAGCTGGCTAAAAGGAGGTATGACAGCTCTGGCGACTCTACTGGGGAAACGTAACCCATAATTTCGGTTAAGGGTTTAAGAATTCGAGCTTAGGATAATTGTTATGTTTGGCTTTATCTGATTTTTCTACATGTTTTCTTGCTAAATGTGCTAAATGCTTTACCGCTTTGATATTATTTGAACTGTATATATAAATTATGCCGAAACCCTTCTCTTCTCATCTCCGGGGATGTGCTTGCTGGTTGAGACTCCCTATTCTGTTAGTGTCATACACTGAAATAAGAAAGAGGCCGGATAATTTACAAAGCCAGACGATCTCGTGGGTCCTCGGTACGTAGCCCCCTCCTCGACTCGAGTTGTCCGCTCGGGTACACAATCTAGAACACATACCCAGGTTTTGAACCTAGAATAACTTGACTTCATGCTGGATCCCTAGTAGGAACGCTTATTTTCATCATGTTGCATTTGACTTAGGGGACTCAACACAGGGTTTGGGTCCGTCTAGGACAGATAACCTGAAATAAAACGACCATCCTGCTGCATCCTGTTTGTTTTACGCATTTATTTGCTTCAGACTTGCAGCTGACAGGCTTTTGAAAATCAGAAATATTGGAAATTTGTGAAAAGAGAAAACGAGAAAAATAACAGTGTAGAGAGATAACTACTTATTTTTAGAAAAACAAACCAACGCCCAAGTAGTGTCGAAACTTTGCCGAATTTTTGAGGAAAAAAAAAGGAAAGAAAGAGAAATGTTTTTAGTTTGATTTATTTGAATGAATCATCTCACTCTGCCCGAACTACGCCGGTTTGATTCTCACAGGATGCGAGATACGTAGGCAACCCTCATCAGGTCCAACCTCCCCTTTTTGCAAAAATAGCCAAAAAATGTCAAATTTTAATTTTCGTCATAAATAAGTCGGGTGATGCCGCTCTTGTCAAATTTAGCCGAATATTCCCAAAGGGACACCGGAAGGCTGACTTTGCATAAACATCCACCTTTGGTCATTTGTTAGATTTTTGGCCGGTTGACCCACACAACCTTAAAATCTTCGTCCCCGAGGTGCTGAAAGGCTGTGTTTGCCATATCGGGTTCTCTATCTTTGAAAAAACAAGAAAAAAGAGTCTTAAGTAAGTCAGGTGATGCCGTTTTATCAAAAATAGTCGAATGCTTCCGAAAGGGACGCCGGAAGGCTGCCTTTGCATAAACAGCCACCCTTGGTCATTTTTTTAGATTTTTGGCTGATTGACCCACACAGCCTTAAAATCTTCATCCCGAGGCGTTGAAAGGCCGTGTTTGCCATATCAGGTTTTCTATTTTTTTTTAAAAAAAGAAAAAGAGTCATAAATAAGTCGGGTGATGCCGTTTCTGCCAAAAATAGCCGAATGTTCCCGAAAGGGACGCCAGAAGGCTGACTTTGTATAAATAGTCACTATTGGTCATTTTTAAGGTTTTTGACCGGTTAGCCCACGCAGCCTTAAAATCCTAGTCCCCGAGGTGCTGAAAGGTCGTGTTTGAAAAACCAAATCTTTTATTTTAATTTGAAAAACAAGAAAAAGAGTCAGCAGGCAAGTGAATGCCATTTGGATTTTCGGTCAAAATAAGCCAAGCCAGCTTCGGCGGAGTTCTAAACCATTCTTGCCGAGATAACCTTAGAGTATCTTTCAGTTGTCGAAAGACTATTTTTATAAAAGAACGGATAAGTTTGTGAAGTGTCATAAAATAATCCTCCCAGGCCTCTAAATTCGTGTGAAATTGGGAAGGGGCCATGCTTGCAAAAACAGCTATTTGGTTAAAATTGGCAGATATGGAAGGAATCTGTCAGTTTCTTGTTAAGTTTGTATTGCTTTAGTGTAGGTGGGTTGTTCGATTTTCGGGTCTGTATTTCATCTTTCCGTCAAAGCCTGTTAGTTTGGTCAGTTTTTAAACTTTTTTTAATCAAAATTTGTTTTATTATGAAAAATTAAAAATTCCAAAAATGTGTTATTGTTGTTTGCCGTTTATTTGCCCGAACTACGCAAGATCTGATTCATACGGGGTCATGATACGTAGGCAATCTCCATAAGATTCGACCACAACTATACATACAAAAAAAATGAAAAATATTGATAATAATAAGGACTGACTAAGTCCAATCTAACTTGTTTTGAATTGTGAAGAAAGTTGAGGTGGTTGGTTTGTGGCAAGCGGATAACACAAAATTTGAGGAAAAATGATAACTGACATCGAAGCTGTTACAAGTACTCAAGAGGCTCAGGGTCAGAGGGTTCAGCTAGAGTCTACCGTGATTGAGGAAAATAGAGTACAGAAACAAAAGTTGACTGAAACATGTCAAGCATGGGCCAATGGTCGAGGAGAGCTCCGTCCCAAGTCACAATTTGCTAACAAGAGCACCACTCACATTCGTATGAGAGTCCACTAGGGAATTTGCTGGCTGAAACTGGATAAGGCCATAGTGATTCTGATAATCAAATTTGTGGATAAATGTCAAGCTTATCAATTGAAAAGTCATTCAGGAAGGAATCTTGGTGGCTCAATTTGTTGTCATTTCTGTTGTCCGGGTTATTTCAGGGTTGTAAACCGGATATTGTCTTGTAACTCAAACCTTTCTATCCTTTTATTTTTTGTCTAGTTCCTTTGATCGTAGCGTCTCATTAGTGTTGTCTAGGTTTGTTCTGAAGGTCGTACCCCAATTTATTGTGCTTGTTTTATTGTACAAACTCTTTTCTCATCTGTCTAGTGCAATTTTTTTCTCTGTCTCCCGTTATTTCTAGTCATTTCCTTTGGTTTAAGTCTTTCCTCTTTATAGTTATTTTCCTGTCAACTCTAGTGACATGACATGCGCATATAATTTTGGCCTAATCTTAAAAGTTAATCATGAAGCAATTGGAAGATGATCGGGGCACTTAAGGGAAATAAGAACATATTGATATCATTTGATGACCCGAACCATGTGAAATTGGGGTTGATAGAACATAAAGAAATCTTATGTTTTATGCCGCATTAGTTTGAAATTAAAGACAAGTTTGCCCAAAATTGGCAAGATAATAAGAGTGAGAGTGTGGTCTAATAATGCTTTAAAATTGACAAATGGAAAGGGCGAATGTGTGTATGGTTATCAAGTCGGGCACGAGCAAAAGATGTTAGGAATGGCTGTTTAATCACATTGTTTGCACTTGGCATGTTTTGAAGATTGGAATGACGGAGGCGTTTTGTTCTGCTATCCAAACACCTTATCCTTCGTTACACCCTTTGATACTTATTTGTTTTCTTTCATACCCATCCTTCGGAATCAGTAGCAAAGTTTAGAAACACAAACATGGAAGATAAAGGAAAAGGAAAAAAGAAGAAAAAGAAAAAAAACAACAAAAACAACAAAAGAGAGAAAAAAAGAGGTAAAAAAAGAAAAGAAAATTAGAAAAACAAGGAATTGGGAGCTACGTTTGACCTGATTCCTCAAAGAGGATACGTAGGCGCTTCACAGCTCGGTCATAGTTTTGAAAAAAAAAATCCCCAAGCAAGAAACTGGGGCAAAGGTTGGGTTTGTTGTAAATAAGTCTAGTTCCGAAGGTTGTAGTTTTGAACCTAAGTTGATTTGTTTTGAGCCTTTAATTGCCTTTATTTCTAGCCTATCCAAAATCCCACATTACGATCCAAAGAAAGACCTTCTGATTAGTCTTCAAAAGATGCCAAGTCAGACAAATGAGAGAGTCTTATCTGAACACAACACTCTGATTCCCAGCAGAAAAGACTGATCCCCAGCAGAAAAGAAATATGAGAGAGTCTTAGGGGTAACACCCCAATCCCCAGCTGAAAATTAATACAAACGAGAGAGTCTTGTTGGTGAAAACCTTCACGGGCACCTTGAGGCGACTGTAAGTTGAGAGAATAGAAAAAATGAGAGAGGCTTGATAGTAAAAACCTTCGGGCATTACAAGTCGAATAAGGGTGAGAATCAGAGTGAAATCACCAGACGAAGATTATGAAAGACGATTAACGACGGAGGATAGGCCACGTGTGCATGTCATGACCATTAGAGTTGGTATCCGTATTTGATAGGTCTTTATTTTATAGTTTTCTTGTTAGAGAGTCATCCCTTTCTTTTATATTTTATTCTGTCCCTTTTTATCGTTCTCCTTTCATCGAAAAATTCCCCCATGCAGAGTCTGTTTGGTCGAAACAAGTGAGAAATGACTTCAAAATTTGCCATCAGCTTTCCAATTATGCAAGACGGGATCTGATTAGAACATCCAAGTGGTATAAGTCAGGAAGGAACAAGCGTAAGGCTAGTGTCAAGAAGGACATTCCCCAGCAAGAAGAGATTGACAAAGGGATGGACCAGTGTCAAGAAGGATATCCCCTGCAAAAATCGAAGGTTATAGACCTCAAGGCCAAGGCCAGTGGACAATTCAAGGAAGAACAACGCGGAGAGCGATGGGCATAATTTGTAAATTCATATGAGACTCAAAGATCGGGGAAATGCCAGTACCCGAGCTGTGCCACAAAAAGAAGAGGAATATCCCCAGCAAAAAAGGTATTTTCAGTGACGCGGATGAGCGAAGAAAATGGTTTATCAGCAAAACATTGCAAAATCTTCAAGGGGAATCAGCTGTCATGGAAAAGATACGGGGTCAGATAGGAGGATAAAAATGGAAAACAACGGTGAGAAGTTTGCGAATAAGGAATCATCAAGAAGGGCGGAAGTTGTCAGCCAAGTTTCAAGATGGACGGACGACATAAAGCAGGGAAAAAAGAAGAAGAAAACCATCCCAACAGGAGTATCACAACCAACCACCACGTTTTAAAACTGACCAAATTTTTCTTTGATGTAAAACAGGGGCGGGAAATGTTATTGATGGCGGAAAGGTATGATACAAGGAAGATTATCAAACTGGGGCAGAAAAATTTTCTTCCATTTTGAAAATTTTCCTGAAGTCAGGTACCTACTTTAGGAAGAAGGAAGTTGTATCCCCAGCAGGCAAAACAAAAGGATGAAACTTGTGTTCAGAAAAAGCAAAATCCAGTGTTATCCCCAGCAGTTTTCGGAGGAATGAAACACAAGTTTTGAAGGATGTTTTGCAGGAAAAAAAATGAGATTCCCCCAGCAGTATTATTCCCAGCAGGTAAGTAATAATTCCCCAGCAGGTAAATAAATAATTCCCCAGCAGTGTTATCCCCAGCAGTTTTAAAGGAGGAAGATAATACAAGTTTTGAGGGAAACAGCTCTGAAGAAAGATAATTCAAGTGAGAAGGAAAATGGTTCAGGAGGTAGGGTGAACAAATGGCAACACGAGTGCAGTTTTAAAGTTGTTTAAGTCGGGAGCCCGCCTATAGAACGGAGGCATTACCTTTTAAAGTTATTGAAGTTGGGAGCCCGCCTGTAGAACGGAGGCGTTATATTTTAAAGTTGTTGAAGTCGGAAGCCCGCCCGTAGAACGGAGGCGTTACCTTTTTAAGTTGTCGAAGTCGGGTACCCACTTGAGGAAAAGAAGAAAGATAATTCCCCGACAGTGTTATCCCCAGCAGTGTTACCACCATCAGTGTTATCCTCGAAAAAGAAAAAAAAAAGAAAAAAGAGAAAAAAAAGGCCAGTGTCATCCTCAGCAGTTTTCAGAGGAATGAAACACTAGCTTTAAGGGAAGTAATCTTTAAAGGAGGAAGGTAACATATTTTGAAAAGTGTTATTCCCAGCAATTTGCAGAAGAATGAAACACCATTTTTGAGGGAAGTAGTTTTGAAGGAGGAAATCATCCCCAGCGAGAAGGTCACAACAGACCACCCCTTTTTAAAACTGACAAATTTTTCTTTTTATGTAACAGGAACAAAGCTAGTCTGGCTATGGTGCAAAATCTTAGTCTGATGAATTTTTCTCCTAAGATAGAAAAATCTTAGTCTGATGAATCTTTCTCCTAAGATAACAAGAAATGAGAAGTAACAGTTGGAAATAAGACAGCAAAAGCGGAAAGCAACAATTGGGAAGTTTTGGACAAAATAACAGCAAGTAGGAAGTAACAGTTGGAAAGTTGCAGATAAAATAACAAGGAAACAGTTGGAAGGTTTCAAGTAAGATAACAAAAGAAGTGGGAAGGTGATACATTTTGAAAAATTCAAATGAGACAACAAGGAGTGGGAAGTAACAGCTAGAAAGCTAACTAAAATGGACCTAGTTTGATGAATTATCTCCTAGAGTCAAAATCTTAGTCTGTTGAATCTTTCACCTAAGATAAAAATCTTAGTCTGTTGAATCTTTCACCTAAGATAAAAATCTTAGTCTGATGAATCTTTCACCTAAGATAACAATGAAATCTTAGTCTGTTGAATCTTTCACCTAAGATAAAAATCTTAGTCTGATGAATTTTTCACCTAAGATAACGATAAAAATCTTAGTATGATGAATCTTTCACCTAAGATAAAAAACTTAGTCGGTTGAAACTTTCACCTCAGATAAAAATCTCAGTCTGATGAATTTTTAACCTAAGATAAAGATAAAAATCTTAGTTTGATGAATCTTTCACCTAAGATAAAAATCATAATCTGTTGAAACTTTCACCTAAGATAAAAATCTTAGTATGATGAATTTTTCACCTAAGATAAAGATAAAAAATTTTAGTCTGATGAATCTTTCACCTAATATAGAGATAAGAGTTTTAGTCTGATGAATCTTTCACCTAAGATAACAAAAAGGGGAAAGGCGTTACCTTTTTAAAGTTGTTGAAGTCGGGAGCCCGCCCGTAGAACGGAGGCGTTACCTTTTTAAGTTGTTGAAGTTGGGAGCCCGCCCGTAAAACAGAGGAATACATTTCAGTCTTTATAGTTTAAGTTTTGAATTTGGGAGCCTTCCGGTATAACAGAGGAATACATTTCAGTCTTTACATTTTAAGTCTTGAAGTCGGGAGCCCGCCCGTATAACAGAGGAATATATTTCAGTCTTTACATTTTAAGTTTTGAATTCGGGAGCCCGCCTGTATAACAGAGGAATACATTTATGTCTTTACATTTCAAGATTTGAAGTCGGGATCCCGCCCGTATAACAGAGGAATACATTTCAGTCTTTACATTTTAAGTTTTGAATTCGGGAGCCCGCCCGTATAACAGAGGAATACATTTCAGTCTTTACATTTTAAGTCTTGAAGTCAGGAGCCCGCCCGTATAACAGAGGAATACATTTCAGTCTTTACATTTTAAGTCTTGAAGTCGGAAGCCCGCCCGTATAGCAGAGTAATACATTTCCGTCTTTACATTTTAAGTCTTGAAGTCGGGAGCCCGCCCGTACAATAGAGGAATAAATTTTAGTCTTTACATTTCAAGTTTTGAAGTCGAGAGCCCGCCCGTAGAACAGAGGCATTACTTTTTTTTAAGTTGTTAAATTCGGGAGCCCGCCCGTAGAACGGAGGCGTTACCTTTTTAAGTTGTTGAAGTCGAGAGCCCGCCTGTAGAATGGAGGCGTTACCTTTTAAGTTGTTGTTGAAGTCAGGAGCCCGCTTGAAGATCGGAATGGCATTTTAGTTTTAAAGTTGTTGTTGGAGTCAGGAGCCCGTCTGAAGAAGCGGAAAGGCATACCTTTTTAATTCAAAGAAGTCAGTAAAGCGGAGGGTTACAGCAAAAATCCCCAGCATAAATCCAAGTTAAGAAATCATAAGGAAGGCAATAATGGCCGGAAGAAGGCAATTCAAGCTCCGAAGGAACAGTAATTCGAAGCTCACTAAAAGGAAATAAGCAGTTTGAATTTCGGCAATCAAGAGAAGCCGACAAATCAAGTCAGAGAGGAATAAACATCAGAGGAAACACAAGCCAACAAGACAACAATGCAACAAGAGACACAAGAGCAAGTCTGAAGATCTAGATAAGATTTTGTAATTCATAGACTAGTTTAGTCTAGCTTCTTATTTTCTGTTTAGCACTGTGTAATAAGGAGGTCGGTAATCAGTAGCAGCAGCAGCGACAACAGTAATAGCAAAAACACAGTTCCATGGTAGTCCCAGCTACCAAAACTTTTCCCAAACTACATTGACCTAATTCACTTTTAGCCAGGGATATGTAGGAGACCCTTTAAAGCAAAGGTTCGGTAAAATCTTTCAAAAAATGCTTCACATAGGATATTCAAACGGGCAAAAATCGCTTGTATCCGCTCACTTTATCTTTGCACGAAAACTCTTCGTGTTTCCGGGCAAAGAGGGGTAGCTGTGAGCACGTGATTTTTGCCCTATATGAGAATTACTCCGAAAAATTCAAAATAAAATAGTTTTGTGTTGTGTGCAATTTTTCTGGATTTGTGTTATTTTTCTCTTATTGCTTGTGTTTGTATGTGCATGTTTATTTACTTAAATTAATGAAAATAAAAAAATATGTCGCATTTGCATTTTTAGGATTTAATTCTACAATTACGAATAATTAAGTTTGTTCTACAAAAATAAAAAATCACAAAAATAATTTACTTTGCATTTTTAGCATCTGATGTCAAAATTGTGTGATTTTTATTTTTTTATTTGGTAGTTAATTATGTGTGTTAATTATTATCAAAAGTTAATCAGTATTTTTATAAGTTAATTTAAATTAGGATTTTTAGGTTTTTAATTTTTGAAAATTAGTTTAAAAAGAAGAAGAAGTGAAAGAAAAAGAGAACAAAAAAATAACCAGAAATCGGACTGGGCAAATTCCTAGGCCCAAAACACCCTTTTTACCCAGTCCAATCATTCAGTCCAAGAGACCATACCAAACGATGCCATTTCTCCAATCAATCACAGCCATCCAACTGATCGTGATCCAACGGCTCAACACGCACCCCTTAACCCGTCCCATAACCCGTACCCATTACCCGGTTCAAACCGACCCCCCACTTAACCAAAACAGCACCGTTCCCACATAAGTAAATGATCTAGGCCGTTGATCTCGTTTGATCAAACGGCCATGATTAAAACCCCTACCCACTATATAAGCCTAAAACTCCTACCCAGCCCCCCACAAGCCAAACCCCACTCCATCGTCTCTCTCGGAGACTCAAACGAACCCCCTCAAAACACTAGCCGCCCTGAAATCCCTTGGCCTGAAAGGAAACAACACCGGTGGCCCTCAAATTCACACCCCTGAACCTTCTAACCACCCTCAACACAAATCCACATTCCATTAATCTCGAATCATCCCAGGCCGTCTCGAATCTTCAATCGAAGAATCGAGCAAAACCCTAGCCGCCTCCGTTTGACCCCAAAGTCACACCACTAAACCACCTAGCCACCTTCGTCCTAAATCCCACCCCAGCTTCATTCGAATCCCGTTAGAACTTGTCGAATCTTAAATCAACTGGGCAAACCCTAGAAGAACCAGAACCTGGGAATCGATCCAAAAAAAAAATTGAGGTCGAGGTCGACCTTTGTCGCGTGTTCTCAGTTGAGAACACTCGATTAAGGTCCTTCTCGGCTTCAAGCATAAGTGGAAGTTTCAACTAAAACAAATAAGAGCTGGGACTGAAATCCTGAGGTATCTTCTTTTCTTTACTTTCTCTTTTTGTTGTTTCTTTGTTTGTGTGATTGGTTTCGTCTTTTCAATTATTTTTCTCCCTTCTCCATCAGACTTTTCTTGGTCTAGTTTTTCTTCTGTCGATTAACATGTGGTTAAATAGTTTCGTCGATTAATCCTTCTTGTTTGTAGTTGAGTAATTCTCATCCAGTTGTTTGGTGTCGATTTGTTTTGATCTCAGCCTTAGGGCTCAGTTCAGTATATACAGTGTTTCATTCATCTTTGTTTAGTCTTAATTTAGCATTGTGTTAGTATATCTGTACCAATCGTAATCAATCCGACCTTAGTAGCCCAATTTATGGTTCTTTGAATCTTTGGTTCTTATTTGGATACTATTTGGTCTAATCTGAATGCAAGCTTGAACTGATGTTGATGAATTGAATCTTGATGTTGTTCTGTATTGAATTTAGTTTTGATATACTTGTTAGGATTCAGTTCATACGGCTAGGTAATTGATTGATAAGCTGAATTGGTTATACCTGATAGTTTTGGGACAGATTAAAGGGGTCATGGAAGGATAGTAGTTCAGGGCATCATGGGGGTATTTTGGGGTTTTAAGAAAGTTTAAAAATGTTTAGTTAAGTGCTCTGTCCAGTAAGTACCAAGATAATATTAAACTAATACTTTTTTTAATAATTAGTGGGGAACATAACATAATGGTATGGGTAAGAGTTAAGGGAAGTAATTAACAAATAGGTACCCATAACCTTTGAACGAAGCAATGAAACAAGACATAATGGTGTGGGGAGGTTGTAAGAAAAGTGATTAAACAAATAACTCACCCATAACTTTGACTTAAATAATGAATTAGACATATAGTAGTGGGGGTTCAGGGAATATCATGGGCAAGAATGGTGTTGATAATAGTTTAAATGTTTAGAGAGTTGTGATAAGGGGATTGGGGGGTTTAAATAGAGATAGGCAATCAGCTTTGGGGGATGGCTTCACATTCTGAGAGCATAGGACAATAAAAGAAAGTTTCTCGAGATTTTTAAGAGCTTTTAAATTTCTAGCTGTGGAGTTACACTTTTCAGTTCATGTACTTGTTTGCTGGGGTCAGTAGTGTTTGCAGGTTGGTTTTTCAAGTAAAGTTTGGGGTTAGCTTTCATAGTTTAAAAGATCAGTAGGACAGTCTTAGAAGGTGATAGAGTTTGAAACATCGAAGAGAATAGAAAAGTTAAAGAGACAAATATTCTTCTACTGTTTCATGGGTTGTCCTGATCCTATCTCTAAGAGTTTCTGTTATTTGTGATTCATTTGGAGTTTGGAAGTGCTCAATTCTTTCAAAAATTTGTTTTAAAAGCTTGATCCCAATTCTGTTGGATTCTGTTCGAGTGAATTTTTTCTTCTGAGGTTGCTGGGTATCAATATTGGGTTCAAACTGGTTTTTGCATGTTGCTGTATTCATTCATGGCTGTTTGAGTGTGTTTCTGGTTTGAAATTGGCTTTTTGCCGCTGTTGTTTGAGCTTCTGTTGCTGCCTCTGTTTAGCTGACTGCCCTTTTCTTCCTTGTTCTTCTTCGCATTCTAGGTATATTCTCATGATCTATTGAAGCTGAAGATTGTATTCACATGTAGAATCCATGTTGAAGTTGAATGATAAAGAAATATTTGCCGATTGTCTTCTAGCTTAGGATTTTAATTCAGTTAAACTGTTTAAATAAGTTTTGGGCATGTATTAATTGGAATCTAATGGACTGTATGCACTATCACTATAGCTTCAACTGAATTCTATGAGTAAAATAGTTGTAATTGTTTTCAAGTGGGCTATAGAATATTTGGAGTTAAGTAGGCCTAGATGATGTAAAGTCCTTGACTGCCTTAGTTGACAATGCTATTCTCATGTGTTAGTTAACTTTTTAGATCCAAAGTATTGAACGTTAGGTCTTGTTAGAATGACTGGAGTTGAACATTTACATTCACGAATTAGACTGAAATCGGAATTAAGGCATCAATTGTATCGTTGTGCAATCTAGATGCTGAGAAAGTCAGTTTAAATATGGCTTAATTGAATGGCTCAAATTCCCTAAGTTTGCTCATATTTGGATCAGGGACTACCTTGGCCAGTTTGTTTCAGAAAATCGAATTAAGTACAAATATTGCTATAGTTCTGCATAATAAAACAGCTGGCCTACAAAGAGTCATCATCCAATAATCAGGGTACCTAACTAACGGTAGGCAAATCTGTTAGTAAAATATGGTTCTATTTGGCTTCAGGGATTCGATCCCTCAACCTCCTCGTGTGGCCTGATCTGCCTTGTCCAGGTTGGGCTGGCCTCAGGCCCAATACGCCTGGGTATGATCCTTCCATATGGGCTACGTTCAAGCCCAAAATGGCTAAAGACCTTAAATCATATTAGTTCACGGACCCAAATGGAATAACTATTAGATAATATTAATCAATTTTGACATCTTCTTTTATTTTTAGAGACAAATTAAATAGAACATCGTAGTTTACTTTGAGTTGCCTTTAAATAAAAATGAGACGAGCCTCGCTAAATAAAAATTGCACAAACTGCGGAGCCCTCACTAATTGGTAAAATAAAACATTTAAAATTCGGGATGGGCCGTTTAGCGAATCTCACGGCACTCCCCAAAGATAATAACGTGCTAGTCACTTTAGGCGCACTTCTAATAATTTACTTTCTTAAACTCGGGTGCACATTCATGTGACCCAAATCCAAATCTCAACGGAGTCGAAATATGTCAATAACCACGGGTGCATTGATGTGACGTGGTTCGAGATGTGTTTTCACGACGTTACAATTCTCGTTAAAAATAATAATAACAAAAGCGTTAAAATGTTAAAATTTGCACACAGGTTCAACATATATTGAAATCAGATAAACAAGCCGAATATGATAGTTGAGCGACCGTGCTAGAACCGCTGAACTCGGAAATGCCAAACACCTTCTCTCGGGTTAACAGAATTCCTTACTTGGAATTCTGGTGCGCAGACTGTTAAACAGAGTCATTTTTTCCTCGATTCGGGCTTAAACTGATGACTTGGGACACCATTAATCTCCCAAGTGGCGACTCTGAATCTTAATAATAAATCCCGTTTCGATTGTCCTTTAATTGGAAAAACTCCCTCTATTACTCCCTTCGCGGGGCGTAGCAGGCTAAAAGGAGGTGTGACAATATCTATACATTTGCCTTCTATATCTGTTAAATACAAAGCACCATTGGACAACACTCTCGTTATGATGAACGACCCCTGCCAATTTGGGGCGAACTTGCCTTTTGCTTCAGCCTGATGTGGAAGGATACGTTTCAATACTTGTTGACCCACTTCAAACTTTTATGGATGCACCTTCTTGTTATATGCTCTTGCCATTCTCTATTGATACAATTGGACATAACATACCGCTGCCAATCTTTTCTCATCGATCAAACTCCGTTGCTCTAGGCACGTTTTGACCCACTCATCGTCATCAATTTTAGCTTCCACGATAATTTGAAGAGATGTGATTTCAACTTCCGCGGGTATCACTCCTTCAGTGCTATATACTAACAAATAAGGAGTTGCCCCTACTGAAGTACGAATAGTAGTGCGATAACCCAACAATGCAAAGGGCAGCTTTTCATGCCATTGCCTGGAACCTTCCACCATTTTCCGAATCTTCTTTATGTTCTTGTTGGCTGCCTCGACTGCTCCATTCGCCTTGGGGCGGTATGGGGTTTAATTGTGATGCATAATTTTAAACTGTTGACATACCACTTTAATCAGATGACTGTTGAGATTTGCGCCATTATCTGTGATGATCACCTTTGGGATCCCAAACCGATAAATGATATTTGAATGCACAAAATCGACCACCACTTTCTTGGTCATGGACTTGAAAGTTTGAGCTTCAACACACTTGGTGAAATAATCAATGGCCACCAGAATGAACATGTGCCCATTGGATGCTGCTGGCTCAATTGGTTCGATGACATCCATACCCCAAGTAACAAAGGGCCATGGTGCAGATATTGTATGTAATTCAGATAGCGGAGAATGAATCAAATCTCCGTGCACTTGACATTGATGAGGCTTATGCACAAAACTGATACAATCTCGCTCCATAGTGAGCCAATAATAACCCACTCGAAGAATCTTCTTTGCCAGAACGTACCCACTCATATGTGGCCCACAGACTCCAGAATGTACTTTGGTCATGATAGTTGTGTCCTGTCTAGCATCTATGCATCCTAACAATCTAAGATCTGGAGTCCTTTTGTACAAAACTCCTCCACTGAAGAAAAATCTACTTGCCAACCGCCGAATTGTTCTCTTTTGATCACCTGTGGATTGTACTGGATATACCACCATCCTGATATACTCCTTGATATTGTGCAACCACGGGTCCCCATCAAGTTCTTCTTCCACGATATTACAGTAAGCATGCTGATCGCGTGCCTGAATATGAAAAGGGTCAACATAAGCCTTATCTGGATGATGTAACATTGACGCCAAGGTATCCAAAGCATCAACAACCTCATTATGGATCCTTGGAATATGCCTAAACTCTACTAATCGAAACTGTTGACAAAGATCATGCAAACATTTCCGGTATGATATGAGTTTTAAATCCCGTGTTTCCTATTCCCCTTGAATTTGGTGCACCAGAAGATCCGAGTCTCCCAAGACCAAGACTTCCTGGACACCCACGTCTGCAGCTAACCTCAAACCCAAAATGAATGCCTCATACTCAGGCATGTTGTTAGTACAGTAAAACCGAAGCTGAGCCTTAAAGGGGTAGTGATGCCCTATTTCAGAAATAAGTATAGCTCCTATCCCAACACCTTTCATGTTAGCAGCTCCATCAAAGAAAAGTTTCCAACCTGGCCCTTCAACTTGTTCCGATTCATCAATATGCATTACTTTTTCATCAGGGAATTAAGTCTTCAAAGGTTTATATTCTTCATCCACCAGATTCTCAGCCAAATGGTCGGCCAATGCTTGGTCTTTCATCGCAGCCCGAGTCACATAGACGATGTCAAATTCTGTGAGCAAGATCTACCACTTTTCGAGCCTCCCTGTAGGCTTAGGCTTCTGAAAGATATACTTTAGAAGATCCAAATGAGAGATGAGGTAAGTAGTGTAAGATGACAAATAATGCTTCAACTTTTGTGCTACCCAAGTTAGGGCGCAACATGTCCTTTCCAGGTGAGTGTACTTAACCTCATAAGACGTGAAATTCTTGCTGAGATAATAGATGGCTTGCTCTTTCCTACTGGTGATGTCATGCTGACCCAATACACAACCAAATAAATTGTCCAAGACCATCAAATACAAAATCAAAGGTCTCCCCGGTTCTGGCGGAACCAACACAGGTGGGTTGGACAAATAACCCTTTATCGTATCAAATGCTTCTTGACACTCATCTGTCCACTTGACCGCAACATCCCTTTTCAACAGCTTGAAGATATGCTCACAAGTTGTCGTAAGCTAAGCAATAAACCTGCTGATGTAGTTCAACCTCCCTAATAGACTCATTACCCCAGTATTATTCCTTGGGGGTGGCAATTATTGGATAGCTTTGATCTTTGACGGGTCCAATTTAATACCTTGACGGCTGACTATGAATCCTAAAAATTTTCCAGATGGCACACCGAATGCGCATTTTGTAGGATTGAGCTTAAGATTGTACCTGCGAAGCCTTTGGAAGAACTTTCTCAAATCTCTAACATAGTCAGACTGCTTCCTGGACTTTATGATTACATCATCCACATAAACCTCGATCTCTTTATGTATCATATCATGGAATATGGTCGTCATTGTCCTCATGCAAGTTTCCCCAGCATTTTTCAAACCGAAAGGCATGACCCGATAGTAATACATTCCCCATGGCGTGACGAATGCTGTTTTTTCTGCATCTTCCTCATCTATTAGGATCTGATTATAGCCTGCATAGCAATCCGCAAAAGACCCAATCTCATGCTTGGCACAATTATCAATCAAAATATGGATATTTGGCAGTGGGAAGTTTTCCTTTGGACTTGCCTTGTTGAGATCATGATAATCAACACACACTCTGGTCTTACCATCATTCTTTGGCACAGGCACAACATTGGCTAACCAAGTGGGATACCGCGTGACTCGAATGACCTTTGCCTCAAACTGCTTTGTGACCTCTTCTTTAATCTTTACACTCATGTTAGTTTTGAACTTCCTCAACTTCTGTTTGATGGGAGGAAATTCCGGATCAATGGGCAATTTATGAACCACCAAGTTAGTGCTTAGGCCTGATGACATGCAAAAATGTCTTTGTACTAAAAAAAATGCTTTAATTATCTCTTCCCTGATTTGCGGTTCAAGATGGACACTTATCTTAATTTCTATGATATTATCTAGGTCCCCTAAATTGATTGCTTCTGTATCACTCAAGTTAGGCTTGGTTTTCACTTCAAAATGGCTTAATTCTTTACTAATCTCTTCAAAGGCCTCATCCCCGTCATATTCTGATTAATCATCACACTCTATTTCTTGAATTATTATTTCAAAATTAGATTGGCTTTTAAGACTGTGTCGAAGATTCCTCATGCATATTATGTCATTGAAACCAGCATAAAAAGAATTGTACAAGGAAGAAAAGAAAAACAAAAGTAAAACTATCAGGAAAGATGAAAAGGGGAAATTGCATTTCTTTGAAATCAAAAGATAAGAAGGTTTATACATCCAAACGGACGGAACACAGAATCTGAATTACAACCCTAGAATAATCTAGTTAAACTGAAAGAAAACCAGCAAACTACCAAAACTCTTTCAGGGTAGGGAAAGGAGTAGCTTTCCAATTGTTAATCTTTGCACTGGGCCCAACAAATTGCACATCCTCCTTGCTCGAACCTTCTCCAACTTCCACCATGTTCACATCGTCGAACAACTTCTCGAACCTTTTAATCAACTCTTTATCAAGACCAACCACAGAACTAGGAACTATTGTTACTGGGCACTTCTTGGCGCCAGGATTTACAAACGATCTAGAGAGACATGGAACAGGCTTTGGGAGGACCCATGCCCAATGTTTTAACTTTCTGGCTCTTTTCACATCTGCGGCTGTGGGCTTGAATCCTAGACTAAATGTACGCAAGTTTTTAGGAAGAGACACCGGTTGTATCATACCCCGAAGAGATGCACCCAAACCATTACCAGGTACAAAATAAATTTTCAACAATTCAAAAGCCACCATGACTGATGCGACAGTTACCTTCGGAATTGGAATGCATTTCCCTTTTGAAATTTTCTCGACTGACACTGTGTCAAAAACTTGATAGACCCAAGTTCTCTTGTCATCTTTAACCTCAATGAATGGAGCAATGGCATCACTGGGAGCACACAGATTATCCTTGCTGCGCATAACGATTTCATATCTATCCCATTCAAACTTGACCATCTGGTGCAGAGTAGATGGGATTGCTTTGGTAGCATGAATCCAAGGTCGACCCAATAGCAGATTGTAGGAAATAGCTACATCCAGCACCTGGAACTCCATGGTAAATTCAACTGGTCCTCTTATCATCTCAAACACTATATCACTGACTGAATCTTTCCCTCCATCGTCAAATCCCGCACGTAGATACTGTTCTTGTGAATTCTTTCATCATCCACCTTCAACTTGTTTAGAGTAGAGAGAGGGAAAATATTTGTTCTTGAATCATTGTCGACCAATACCCGAGTAACCACGAAATCTTCGCATTTCACTGTAAGGTAGAGGGCTTTATTATGCTCAACACCCTCCACGGGCAACTCATCATCAGAAAAAGTGACTCTGTTTACCTCAAATATCTTGTTTCCTATATTTTCCAAATGGTTTACTGAGATTTTGTCGGGAACATGAGCCTGATTCAGGATTTTCATCAAGGCTCGTCGATGCTCGTTTGAGTGTCTTAACAATGACAACAGTAAAATCTGAGCAGGTGTCTTCCTCAATTGCTCCACAATGGAATAGTCTTGCACCTTTATGTTTCTCCAAAACTCTTCTCTCTCTTCTTCGGTCATATCTTTCTTCACTAGCACTGGGTTATCTTTGGAGGTTTTAGCTTTTCTTAACTCCTGGGGGGCAAAGCATTTCCCCGACCGAGTCAATCTATGGGTCTCACAGACTTCTATTTTAACTTTTTTTTCCTTTGTAAGTCACTGTCTCCCGTTCATAATTCCACGGGATAGCCTTACTGTTGACTATAGGTAATTGGGTTACAAGCTTGATAATGACAGGACCTGTGCAGGCACCCTCCACAATCACGACAGGCTTGTTTTCCACTCCTTGAACAACCACTTTTGACCTTTCTTGTTTTGCTACAACATGACTTTTCAACCAGCCTGACCTCACTGGACCAAATTATCATGATGGTCTGTGAAGGCTTCTTAGGCTCCCTTCCCTTATGCACTATTTCAATTATATTTGTCTCCTACTAGGTCGACAATGAGTTCTGGTTGATATTGGGTGCCTCCGGATCTTGGACTTCAATCCGATTTGTATCAATGAGTTCCTGGATAGCATTTATTTTTCCATGTAATGCCTTGGAGCACCAGAAAAAAATTCACAGCTTACAGAATAATCAAGATTTTTTGGGGGAGGATTTGGCAATTTTGACTCAATCGGCCTCGGCATGTCTAATTGTCTTAACCTGTGGAACAAACTAGTATAGGACTCTCCCAATGGAGTGAAGGTTTTCGTCCTCTGCAACCTCTCATTCTTAAAAGCTTGATTGGGCCAACAATCTGGTCTAGGAAGGTTTCGGTAGGCTCGTGGGGGCGGGTAGGTATTTTGTGGGGCTGGCGCACACCATTGTGCGTGGGCGGGGGTTTGGTTGTATGTTTGGGCGTGGTGGGCAAAAAAAATAGGGGTCTGGTGGTGGGTAGTAGTGTTGAGGTTGATTATACGGGGTATGGGGTAGGTTTGATGGTAGTGTCGAGACTGATTATAGTGGTGAGGTGAGCCCCTGGGTCCGAACCAAGCTCCTGAATCAATCGTTGCCACATCCTCTTTCTTATTCTTTCCAATTACTCCCCCAGTTCCTCTTTGAATGGCCTGGGTGGTTGCCTTAATAGCCGAATAGCTCATGATTTTGTTTGACTTAAGTCCTTTTTCTACCATACCGCCCATCTTCACCACTTCATTGAAGGACTTGCCTATAGTTGATACCAGATGACCGTAATGAGTAGGTTCTAAGGCCTGTAGAAAATAATCCAGCATTTCACTTTCTTTCATTGAAGGGTCAACCCTTGCTACCTGTTCTCTCCACCGAAAACCACACTACCTAAAGCTTTCATTGTGCTTTTTCTCAATCTTTGTCAATGCCAGACGATCCGGAACAATCTCGAGATTATATTGAAAATGACAAGCGAATGCCTGGGCTTGATCAACCCATGTATACCATCTGTCGTAATCCTACTGAGTGTACCACTCCAACACCGAACGACTCAGACTTTGACTAAAAAATGCCATTAGCAACTCGTCTTTCCTGCCAGCTCCCCTCATTTTGCTACATAATGCGCCACTGGGTCTCCGTGCCCATCATACAAATCAAACTTTGCCATATTAAATCCCACTAGTAGCTGAACATCGGGAAGTAAACATAAATCTTTGTAAGCCATGCTTACCTAACCTCCCAACCCCTGCATATTCCCGAAGGACTGTTCCAGGCTTTTAACCTTCCTAAACATCTCCTCCTGTTCAGGATTTTTGGATAGTTTCTCAGTTTCCACAGGGAAATCAAAACGGGAGTGTAAGAATAGGGTTTTGGAGCTTTGAAAATGGGATATAGGGGGTAATATTGGTTATCATGGGCCTAAAATAAGGGCTCGCTAGAGGATCACTGGAGTGTAATGGGTGGGGGTGCCACGAAAATAGGAGTGGCTAGTGGAGGAGGGTATGGAACTGGTTTGGGTGGTGGAGCTTGTGGTGTTTGGGAAGTGGTTCTCTAGTAGTGGTGGTAAATAGGAAAGCCCGGAGATGAATCCGTAGTGGGATGTTCGTGGGACTGAGCCAATGGTGAGACGAAGGCAGGGTTAGGGGGTAAAGCGGTGATGGGTGCCCTTTTACCCATGCTTGATACATCTCGGCCATATGTTATTTCAGCTTATACATCTCTTCTTTCAAATTAACATCCGACTCTTCCTCCTCTCTCGAAGGATCGATAACACTCGCATCAAGTTCTTGGTTGGCCATGATCGACTTGTTTTTGGATTAGGTGTTGTATGGGCGAGTTGCCAAAATGCCCAACAAACTAATCACCTGCCTGTTACTTGATGACAACAACAAACTTGTTAGCGATCAGGGTTTGACAGATAGGCAACCGCATATTTGGGTAATGTAATGCACCTAAGTAGTTAACCGTATCTATCATGAATTTTATCGGTTGCTTGCGTCATCCCGGCTTTCTCTTGATTTCTATTTGCATCTTCTTTTTTTCTCTCTTTTTTTCTTTCTTTTTTTCTTTCTTTTTCCTTTTTTCTCTCTTTTTGTTTTCTTCAATCCTGCCTTTCTTTGCTTGATTTCTCGTTATTCTTTATTCTCTCATATCTCTCTCTTGTTTTGCCATTGTTTCATTCCCACGACTTCTTATTTTTCTCTCTCTTTTTCTTTTCTTTTTTCTCTCTTGTTTTTCCTCTTTTCTTCTTCTCTTTTTTTTTCATTTTTTTTATGATCAAATCCTATAGAGATTGCCTAAGTATCATGACCCGCCATAAATCAGACTAAGCATAGTTCTGGGGGATAAGCGTAAAAATAAATAATAAAATATTTTGGAATTTTCAAATTTTTCCGTAAGAATAAAACGTTTTGATTACAACGACTCAACCTACCAAATTTTAACCATAAAAACTAACAGACTTGAAAAGGGAAACTAACAAACTCCAACAGAAAGATGAAAACACAGACTCAAAACAGACTCTAATAGAAAGATGAAAATACAGACTCGAAAATAGACTAATAGACTCCAATGAAAATCATGAATACATCAATACCTCAACTGCTCATGGGGCCCACGGGACATCATTCGGTCTCGCCACGGGCCTACATGCCAAATCACCTTGGAGATGATAGAGATCTTCCATTATCTGGCGAACAAAGGTCATTACAATGGAAAAGAACATGGATCTAGTCATGTTCTCACACCTACTGCATTTCATCGCGATGTAGCAGGCGATCCTTCTGACCCTCTCTCTTATGAGACCATTTTCTTGCAATAAATGCCCAATCTGCTGGGCCCTAGGTTCCAAAGTTTGTTCTGCTACTTGATTCTGTTCTTGAGGTTGTTGCAAACTCTTTCTAACTATGCCATCGCTGCATAACAGTGTTCCCTTTCCGCCTTAAAGTCTTTTTCCTGCTTGATCATTTTGTTCTCAAAGATGGTGACCCTTTTCTTCAATCCCTCAACCTCATTTTCATATTTCTCTTTTAACTATTTAACCAAGCGCTCTCGTTCTTCCGCATTCTTAGCCAATTTTATTCGAGCCCTTACTAATTCACCTTCTGCCTTATTCAAATCAAAACCATACTCACTCACTTTCCACCTAAGGTTATCTATAAGCTTTACATATTTTGCACTTATGGCATTATTTTCTGCCGCTATTTTCATTTCCCGAATCTGGGCTCGAAGGTCATCATTTTCCTTGGCTAGCTTCTTCTTCTCACCCTCATCCATGGCGGCTTGCAAACCATTCTCAAATTGAAGATCCTTGACTTGCTTTTCCAGCTTGGTTATGATAGTCCTATACTCATTTTCTTTGGCCAACCAATCCCATTGCGCTTGTGATGCCTCGACAAATTCTTGAAGATGGGGTCTTTTGGCCGGCCTTCCAAACTCAACCTCCATTTCATACCAAGCAAGGTACCAGGTGAAACTTCATTTGGATAGATCCCGCACACAGGTATTTGCCATCAAGTATTGACACTCACTCAATATTTGGCGAACTGTTGCTTCATGAAATTAACCATCAGGACCAATATTGACTACCTGAGCACTAAGGTCTTCGTCTTTTGGAACTATTTGACATCTCCCCAACTATCTCAAAACCCGGTATGGGGCATAATGCTGGATACTTTTGAGACCCATCAATAGGAAGTGAGGTCCGGTAGCTGGAATGTATATGATTTCATCTATAGGAAGCCACCCGAACGTCCATTCTATTTGATCTGCAGTGATGGAACAGTGATATGATATCCATATAGTGACCCCTTCTAGCATGCTAAACCCGACGACCCTTGTGTAGAATTACTCTATGCAGTTTTTCTCTGTCGACCCATAGCTCATGTATTGGGGACGATGACATAAATGTTCAATCATCCACATTTGTAGCAAGAGGTTGCACCCTTCAAAAAAGTCTCCTCCGAGTTTACAGGCTGTGAGAGTGCGGAAGATTTCAGACACTATCATGGGTGCAAGGGTGCTTTTGGCTTGAGTAAGCAAAGTGCTAACGATTCCAGCTATTCATATATCGATATTACCATCTTTCCTAGGAAATACAAGCAGACCTAAGAATACAACCATAAAAGCAAAGCACCTATGCTCTTCCCATCCCTTTACTGCAAATCTTGTTTTCTGGATTGTTAAACCCCCCTATGTGTCCATATTGCTGATATATAAACCGCGGAGTGGAAAAACCAACTGCCAAATCTGGGTTGTGTACCCCCTGCTTATCTTTAAGGAATCTAGGAACCTGTGCACAGTGACGACTCTTGGAGCAATCAAGTACTTGTGTCTCAGAGGAATCTCAGCGCTCCCAATATATCCAACTATTTCTTCCAAAGTTGGGGTAAGTTCAAAATCTGAGAAATGAAACCCGTTGTGGGCCGGGTCCCAGAACATAACCAATGCCTTTATGATGTCTCCTCGAGGACCGATCTTCAATAAACCAGTAAGACCTCCCAAGTACAAATTGACCCTATCCTGTCCTGATTTACCCAGATTTTCCCACCACATATGAAACTTTAAAGGCATCTTGTTCATGACTGTTATTGGAAAATTTTGACTCGTGCTTATTCTGCACATTTATTAGGGTGATTAAGCAAAATCATGACTCATTTGACTCAAGAAAAGTTAACACTATTTTTTTTTTTTCAAATTTTCATTTCAAAAATAAAACCCAGCTTTGCAAATACGGCCTTTCAGCACTTTCGGGGAGAAGATTTTAAGGTTGTGCTTGCTAACCGGCCAAAAATTAAAAAGAGACCACAAGTGGCCGTTCTTGCAAAAATAGCCTTCCGACATCCTTTTGAGGAAATTCGGCTATTTTTGACAAGAATGGCATCACCTTACTTATTTACAACAAAGCAATAAAATTTTTGGTTCTTTTTGGGATATTTTTGCAAAAAGGAAGTTGGACTCGATGGAGGTTGCCTACGTATTCCACTTCCGGTGAGAATAAAATTGGCATAGTTCGGGCAATTCTAACAAAACAAAAACCAACTATTTTTCTTTAAAAACAAAAAAAAAACCCTTTTTTTCAAAATTTTGGTAGAGTTTCAATATATTTTGGACATAGGTTTTTCGAAAATAGACAATTATCTCTCTTAGCCCTCACATTGACTTTCCTTCTCTCAACTTTCCCCTATGAGTCGGTCAACATGCAAATCCAAAACAAATGAATGCACAAGTAGTAGGATACATCAGGATGGTCTTTTTCATTTCGGGTAAACCTGTCCTAGACAGACCCAACCCCTATATTGAGTCTCCAAAGTCAAATGCACATGATGCAAAAAAAACGTTCCTACTAGGGATCCGACATGAGGCTGAGTTATTCTAGGTTCAAAACCTGAGTATATTGTTATAGACTTATGTACCCGAGTGGACAACTCGTGCTGAGGAGGGGGCTATGTACCGGGAACCAAAAGGCCATCCAACTTAGTAACTTATCTGAGCCTCTTTCTTATTTCAAGGTATGACACTAACAGAATAGGGAGTCACGACCAGCGTGCACACCCCCGAAGATGAGAAGAGAAGGGTTCTGTAGCAGTTTATATAAAGTTCAGATAATATCAAAGTGGTAAAAGAAACATTTAGCACATTAGGACCAAACATGTAATAAATCAGATAATAGATAAAACCAAATATAATAATTCATCTAAGCTCGAATTCTGAACCCTGAACCAGAAGTTATGGGTTCTTGCTCCCAAGTAGAGTCGCCAGAGCTGTCATACCTCCTTTTTCCCACACCACCAAAATGGTATATAAGGAGTTTTTTTGCAACTTAAAGTGACAATCGAAACAGGATTATTTATTAAGAATTCAGAGTCGCCACTTAGAATAATTATTGGTGTCCCAAGTCACAGATTTAAATCCCGAATCGAGGAAAAGATTGACTCTATTTTACAGTCCACAAACCCAGAAATCCGGGTAAGGAATTCTGTTAACCCGGGAGAAGGTGTTAGGTATTCCTAGGTACTATGGTTTTAGCATGATCGCTCAACTGTTATTGTTGGCCTATTATCTGATTTTAGTATATATTTTAGTTTATGGTTCAATTTTATCATTTAACCGCTTTTACTCATTTTTAAGGAAGATTGCAACGTTATTTAAAATACGTCTTGAACCACGTCACATAAATGCACCCGCAACCCGCAACACATTTTGTCTAACGTTGTTAAGATTTAGATTTGGGTCATATAAATGTGCACCCGTGTTTAGAAAGGTAAATAACTAATTAGCGCGCCTAAAGCAACTACACATTTTTAAATTTGTGAGGGCCATGGAAATTCGCTAAATGGTGCGCTTCGATTTATAAGGATAAAAATAGTAGTTAAACGAGGGCCATGCAATTTTGAAATTTTATTTGGCATGACACACTACGCCTCCAATATTAAAAGGAACTCAAGCTAAACCTTTGAGGGCCGTAAATATGCTTTAACTCAATATGGCACACCCCAATTATTAACTGAACAAGAAATCTAATTAAGCAAGTTAACTGATACTAATCGAATTGTTAATTAAGTTCTCACGATCCAAATGATCCACCTCCAGAAACAATAATGCGAGTCAACTGATACTAGCATTGAGCATGGAATCGAATTAAGCAAACTTCAACTCTGATTTTTAAAATAATTAATACAGTTTAACTAAGCTAAATTTCAAATTTTGTCTCTTATGCATCTTTGTGTCACTTCTGCTACCACGATAGTCCAGCCACCAAACAAATGAGCTACTAGGCTCAATAAGCAAACCCAAATAGCAAAAGCAAGACATCTTCCCTTGCAAATGACCTAAGAATCTGGGGCCCAATGAGTCCAAATCCTGTGAGGAACCAAACTGAGGATCCTAGACCCAACATCGAACCCATACTAGCGCAAAACTGTCCTTTACACTCAAACACAATCGAATAAATCTCTTCACCACCCAATAATGAATATATCAGGAAACTAACGGCACATGTTCAGACACAACTTGTAAAAAAGGAAAACTTATCATAACTTAAAACACCATTCAATTAGATATCCCTTGAAACCTAATATTTCGTAGCATGCCATGATACTTCTAATGAATCAGATAGCAAGCAAACAAATCTAATACATTTCTCATTACTTAGTTTATAGAATCAAGCATAGAGTCAAATTACTGATCCATTTAGCTTATATTCCATAAAGTCCAAAATATTTCTGAATCAATTACATTCAAAAGCATTTGATGACATGGTCGACCACATATGAGGAAACTTAACTAGGAGAAACAAGAAACAAAAGGATTCATAGACCACAGAAATAAGGCTAAGCTATGAACAAATGACTTAAATTTAAGCTTCAAAATCCCATTTACATTTCACTCTTCGACTTGAACATCACATTATACAAGTTTTAGAAAATGTACCTGGAAATTGCAAGGAAAAAGAAGTGAGGAAGCAATTAACAACAACAGCCCAGTGTTGATACCTAATTTTTTCCTATCGTATTGTTTATATGCAAAATACTTTCAAAATAGCATGTGTATGCATACCTAAGCATGCCCAAGAATTTTTGTATTTTTCCTAATTTTCTAAATATTTTAAAAATCAATTTATTATTTATTTTTAGCAGTACAAAATCCCATAATTATTCTTAAAATTATTATTTTTGTGAATAATTTATTTCCATTTGCATATTTACACCAAAATATGATAAAGAAATTTTTTGCATATTTTTATAAATTTAGTTGATAGTTTTAAGCTAAATGGCATAAAATTGCAATTATAGCCTACATTACGATTAATAGCGTTTTACTATTATAAAATTATTCTCAGTATTTTTAGATTAATGTTTATATATTATTAATTAGTTTAGTACTTTTAATTTATTTTTAAAATCATTTTTATATTTTTTATATAAAATAACAGGGAGAAATTGGCTATTTAATACCTAGCCTATTATTATTGCAATTTTAGCCCCAATTTTAACCCACCCCATCAGATTTTAAATTAACCCAATTGACCCAATACCCAATCCAAATCCGCCTAACCCAATCTCTAAATAACCCGGCCTAACTCCGAATCAACTTGATCCGTTGATCAAATAAGATCAATGTCCCAAATATTTTTCCCTCAATTAAATTCTAACTACCCACACCCCCTGACCACTCAGTCGTCGAGACCGGTGTCTCTTCCTCTCCTCCTTCTCTCTAGAACCTTCTGATTTTTCTTCTCCGATGGTCTTCACCCTCTCTCCAGCCACCTCCAGCCTCACCTCTTTCAACCACCAGCCGCCTTGAAGCCTACCACCAGTTCTCTTCATCCCTGAGACCCCATGAGTCTCCACCATGCGAGATGGTCACTGAAGATTTGCTTGTTTTGTCTCCGGCCTTTCTTCGATGGGTTTTGGTCCGATGGTGCTATGAACACCATTATTACTGAGTTTCACAACCATGTTTCTCTTACTTCTCACTGGTTTCTTATGAAACCCTAATTTCTACCCAAACCTCTTAAATCTATGTATTTGTTTTAACAATTTTAGCTCACTCCTTTATGTTTTGCACTACTCTCTACTCGATCTTTATGGTTGCTCAAGTTTTAAACGTTTTGTTCCTTTTTTGAAATAGGGTTTCTGAACCCCTTTTTGAAATCACTTTATTTTCTGATTTTGAGTACTATATGTTTGTGTTTGTATTATTTGCTTGTTTGTGTGTTCTTCTGGGTTATTCTCTAAGTTCTATGCTTTAATTTTGTTGTTAGGGTTTCCAACTTTCTACTATGTCTACGATACCTTTCTTAGGGTTCTCTTATTTTCGTGCCTCATGTGTTTAATAGGTCTACTTATTCATTGTTTACCAAATATTATGCTGATTCTGTGCATCTCTTCGAATCCATGATTTTGTATATGTTTTCCTTAGAAGTTTTGCACTGATTTTGAATCATTTTATTGGTTGTGAGACGCTTTCCTTTCTTAGAACTAATTCCTTGTGATTTTAGTCTCGTTCATGATTCTTTGACTAATTTTCAGAATTAATTTATATTATAACCATATTTATGCGCATAAACATACTTTCAAATATTTTGTATATATTTTACTTATTTTAAATATTATGTATTTGTCCTTTATTACATGTTACATGCTTTACTACTCCTATTATAGTAGAGTCAGTAGTCTAAGTGATTCTTTCCTTATCTGATATAGCTTGTACCCATTCGAATCATGACTCCCTAAATAAAAGGAGTTTGGTCCTGTGATTGATTCCAATTGATACTGTTTCTATAATTATGTTAAGTCAGTACTTGTTACCTTATTCTCTACTTGTTTTCAAAACTATAAATACTCTAGCACACTGCATATTAGAAATATACTTATTGTTCTCTCTTACTTTCCTACACATTCTCTCTCGCTTCTCTCATTGACTAGTGGCTACCTAGTCGGCTGAAAGCCAAGACTGAGTAACTTGTTACTCTACTATTTTATTTCTCTATACATTGCTTCTGTTTTGCCCTGCACGGTACTGTCCATTGCTCTACTTCCCTGCACACTACTGCTCTACTATCTCACTCTTGACTGGTATGTCTTCTATTTGTTTTACAGCATCCAAAACATGTTTTATTCGTATTGCACTTTCTCTAATTTACATTGCAATTAGCATGCCTCTTTGCTAGTTCATTGATGTGATTACCCTTCCTTTAATTCAGCATGTCCATTGCTTCCCCTACTTGTTTACTACAACTCTTCCTTACTCTCAGTATATTATCAGCATGTATTCATGACCCTCCTAGCTACTAAGTAATCCTGAACCCTTTCCCTGAACATGATGTGTGAACCTATTTGGCATCCCTCAATCTTATGCTGTTAAGCTCCTGGCATGAACACTTTGTGATAAAATGTGTTCTGACTGTTTAAGTCCTGAAATGTCTTCTTTGATGTCTGCGTGTGTGCAAATATGCTCTTACATGTGAACTACTTGTCCCCATTTTCCATTTCCCTTTTTTGTGTTTGCTTCCCTAAATCAAGTGTGATATTTTAGTTCTGAGATTGTCCTACTCACCTCCTTCCCAAACTGTTACACTCTTCTATTGTTTTCTTTCAAAAACCGATTCTAGATGGATCATTTTCAAACTGTTTTTCTCAACTCAATTCCTTTAAAACTATAGCAAGCACTCTCACTACTCTTAGAGATTAAGTTCTACCCCCTTCGTGTAAGCATTGCTTTGGGTACCTCTGAGTACTTACTAAACTTTGATGCACAAGGCTGGTAATTCCACACTGCACTTGTTCAACATTTTGGTGAGTGTTTGGGTATTGGAATTGGCCCGGGACCCAATGGGGCCTTAGGGAGCTTTGCCAAACCCAGACCATGGCAAAGGTTAAGAAACTCGAAAGGAGTGAGGTTGGATGATTGGGCCTGATTGAAGGCTCCCTATAGAATAACTTCTTATTTTATTCTTTATTACTGAAATTCAGCTATAATTGATTTGTAATAATTTATAAACGAATTATTGGGGTTTGGATAGTGAATATGGGGGTTTACGTATGCTTAGTTTAAGTAATGGGTAGAAAACATGCTTATAGGACTTTATTTACCTATTTTCACAATAGATATCATGTGTCTGACATGCAACTCATACATTAGAGATCCTGTTTTAAGTCTTTAATTTCATCCTGTTATTATATTTATTTCGTAATCATGATCAGTTAATAACTAGCAAATAACAGTTATAAGGCTACTTCTGCATTCTCATTAGCATGTAGAGACCATGTTTTAGGAACTTCTATGTGCATTAGACATCCTGTCACTTAGGGTTTTTATTTTGTCTGAGTTGCAATTGTTAAATGCCTCATTAGCATGCTTAATATAATAATACAAGTCTGGTTAACTACGTCCTTTTAAGACTAGAATCAAATGTGCATGTCCACTCCTTAAAATAATCAGACAATGTATACGACGCCTAGGTAAACTTTAGGCCTAATAAGAATTGGTTGATCATGTTGTTACCAGTTAAGACCAACCAGCCTCTTTTAATTTTGAACTCTGCCGCTCCCATTCTTGCTTTGACTCTCTAAAGTTCACTTTATTTTTTTTGAAAATCTTTCTCTATCTGGAAACGATTTTGAAATGTTGCACCTATTTACTCTCACTAAGTTTCTGATTTTTATGTTCTCAAATTACTGGGTTACTATCCTCTACCTAGAATCGTGCTATTTTACTTGTCCTGCACCTCATTAAACTACTGTTACTACTTTATTTTTTTAAACCATGCTTTAACGGTTCTTCTTACTAACTCAACTATTGTTACCTATTCCTTTTGTAAAACTCCTATCTTTGAGACCTTGAATGTGTTTGAGACATGCTAATTATGTGTTCACTTGTGGAGGGATCTGTGAGCCTGTATTTGACTTTGTACATTCCCTTAGATGCAGTCCTATTTGTTATGTATGTCGCTTAGCATTTCTGCCTTTAAACTTAAGGGTTCAGCCTAGTCCCTACCACATAAGAATAGTGGTCCTAAATATCCTTCAAGACTTATAGGACTGGACGGATAATAGCACGCAGTAAGTATTCATGACCAACACACGTGTTTAATAACCTTTACGGGGTGGGAAGGGTAGAATATGGAGATGATGGTTGATGCGCTAATATCTCATGTAGCACCTTTTCTAAGGAGCGATTACTGAATATTGCATTGATGTGATCCATATTAATGATAAACCTAGGACCCATCTCCCTTTGTTTGTTTTCATCTTTTCTCATAAAACTATTCAAATCTTTTCATAAATCTCTGCCTTCCCTACTTACCTTCAAAGTTTTTTTAGCTTATTTTCAATGTTGTATATTTGAATCTTTGATTGTTTACTTGATTATGTGAATTCACAATATAACATGGCTGGGAACCACACTAGTGGATCTTGAGGAATTCCTAACACCTCCCCCTCAAGATAATTTCTAGCCCTTCCCCAAACTCTGGTTTTCCAACTTAAAAAAACCCTTTTAGTGTCCTAATGAACTTAATCATTAGGTGGAGACTCTTAAATTCCTCAAAAAACACATATCCCAAAAGGGAACGAGTTGTCCTCCCAAATGTCGTAAACCCGATTTTGCGAGAAAAAGGGGGCGTCGACAGCATGACGGCTCTGCTGGGGATTTCTTTTAGGCTTTTATCATTTCATGTTGCATGTGACTTTATTGCTTTTTATTACCCTTATTTAATGTCTTTATATCTTTTCTACTACAAAACTGACTTGGCTCATTGTTTTCTTTTATTTAGCTTTTACCGCTTTCTTTAATATTGTTGTAATTCTGAGCAATTATTGTAATCGTTATTTATTTATGTGCAAATATGTGACAACTTGCTTCATTCTTGTAATTGCATCTTCAACATCATATTCCACTCGTGCCAAATAAATACCATAGCTACTTATAATGAGTTGTTGCGCCCTTCCGATATTATCACCCCCTAAATTTGGCAAAGGCATATTTGCGGTAAAACCAGTCGATCAGCGGTGCAGTCGACGGTTCCATGCCTTTAGCTCTTGAGTTGTCCGCTCAAGGGTATCGGTCTAATACCCCATAGAAACCTTATCCTATTTAACTGTACATGCATCACTGTCAAACCTAGTTGAGTCAGTTATGTTGTCCACGTAATGACTCTTTAAGATAGCTTTGTCCAAAGTCCACTCGGTTTCCTTGGAGCCCAAACGGACGCCACCATATTCTATGCATTTATTTGGAGAACTAAATGCTGCTTATGCCAATTATTGGTTTAAATAGTCGAGTCCTGCGGGGTAAGGGTCTAACACTTTATTTTGCAGAAAATGAGGCACGAAGTCCCCAGATTCGGCATGGTAACCAACATTCACCCAAGGTTGCTAAGCTGGTGAGAAGACCTTCACTCCAGTGACCAGACTCTTGTCTACAAATATTTGGGAAATTTGCCTTCTCTTTTAGAAATCCAGCCCGACAACAAAATCATAGAGGCTGCAACCTTATTCTAGGACAGTGACAGAGCTGTGTTTCGCTTTGGGGACCTTGAAATGAACCGTTTGCTCGAAGAAATAGGAGGGTTAGCTGGTATTCCTTGGAAGATTACGGATTTGCTTATGCCAGAAAATCGCAAGGGTAGGGGTTTTCTTAAGATGATGGGATTGAAGAAAAACCCAGACTTGACTTGTTTGAAGGACTCTTACATTCCTTTCGATTACTTGTATGAGAGGTACGACCATAGCAAGTCCTACTGCACTTACCCAGATGAATTTTCCCTCACCTCATTAGCGCATATCAACAGAAGAGTCTTCGTCTGTATGTTCTGCTTTTTGGGGATGATAGTGTTTCCTATAAAGAAGGCTAGGATCCATATCAGACTAGCCATGGTCACCAAGACTCTAATGGAAGGGATTAACGGGCAGCCTTTTAGCATACTACCTATGATTGTTACTGATATATACCGAGCCCTGGAAAACTGTCAACGAGGGGCCAATCACTTTGAGGTTTGCAACTTACTAATCCAACTTTGGCTTATGAAGCACCACCAAAAGGGTGAATATTAGCAAGAGATTATGTGCAGAGACTGGGATGATCATATCACCTTCCATCAGCCAAGGCGAATGGACTACATTCCTAACATGTTTGCTCAACCAGAAGACGCTAAAGGGTGGGTAAATTTGTTTAAGAATCTGAAAGAAGACAAAGTACATTGGATGTTCGAATGGTTCCCTACTGGAGAGTTCATCATCCGATCTTAGGACACACCATTTATTATAATCATTGGTCTGAGAGGAACTTATCCCTATGTCCCTCTCCGAGTCATGAGACGGGCAGGGAGAAAGCAGGTCATACTAAAGGTTGATACGATGAGTCACTTCAGGGCCGACTTCCAAGATGACAATAGCCCATACAAATGTCAATCTCAACGCATGTGGAATTGCAAAAAATCATTCCGGAAAAGGATTCCATAGAACCATATAGATAGCATGCCAGTTATACCCCATACTATCCAAGTTGGTTGAAAGACGATCATGGTGGGTTGGGACAACCCGGGTCCGTTTGGGGTCATAGGGTCATCAACGATAAGGCTGAAATACAGGTTAAGTACAACCAATTGCGCAAGAGGATCCGAGTGTGCGAAAGCAAACATCAGGAAATTCAAGAAGGACATCAAAAGCTGATTGAAAAATGGAAAGATATGGCTGTCAGCGCCAACAAACGACTAGGGTATTTGGAGTGAGGTTTGGTAGAGTTGGAAAGGAAGTTCATCAAGAGGATCAAAAACGTCCAGAACGCTGAGGGAAATGAAGGAGGACACTTGGCTAGAGCTTATTTGCTGTTGGGACTGCGTGAGCTGGTGAAGCTGTTCAAGATGCCGAGTGTGGGGAAGATCCTTCTGGGACTAAGTAGTTAGGAGTCTTTTCTTTTGCTTTAAAATGTAGTAAGGCCAATGGCCTTTAGTGACATTTTACTTTCTGTAATTTTAGTGTCGTTTTGGGATTCATCTTATTTTTTATTAATAAAATGAGGCATTTAGCATTATAAGTTCTCCAAATCAACTTGTCACTAGGCCTACCTCGGGCACAACGAGGCACCAAAATTAGGACATGATCTGTATTCCTACACTATGTGTTTAAATATTGCAATGTTTCTTCTCATAAACTTTACTAACTTGTTACCTTTTTGTTATTTACTTTTGTTTTATTCCCCTCCCCTAAAAGGTTAGTTCGTGCACTCTGGCATCATCATCCTACTTTACCAGATCCAAGGGCCCCCCCTCCTCCTCTGAGTCCTATCAGAAACAAGAACAAAGCAAAAATAGAAGACTTGAGCAACATCAAAAAGGAGAACTCGAGTGAACGGGTAGAGGTTACTCAGGGTATTCAGGATTCTAAGGAAAGTGCCGCCCAACTTGAGCAGAAGTTGTTGAAATTTCAGGAAGAACTGGACCAAGTTTGGAACTTGGCAAACTTATCATTTTCCCTCACTACCCCGGATGTCAATGATCCAAATCCTATACCTCCACAAAAAATTGCAAAACCACAAAACCAATCCACTCCCCATCACCACTGCAACACATGCCACACTTCGAAGAACACCCCACTACTCATTCCCGAAACACTAAACTCCACAAATGATCACACCACCACACCTCCATCTATGTGGAAACCATACCACAACATTGTCAACCTATTTCAAGCACACCGGAGTCTGATGACAAAGACTCTCTCATCAGGAACCTGGCCACAGAACTCAAGAAACTGACTAGCCGAGTCCAGAGTGTTGAAGGAAACAAAGGTTCGAGGGGCTGAATTACAAAAACCTTTGCATTTAACCAGATATAAAACTTCCCGAGGGGTACAAACCTCCCAAGTTCGAGATGTTTGATGGCATAGGGGATCCCAGAGTCCATTTGAGGACATACTGCGATAAGTTGGTCGGAGTCAGAAGAGATGAAAAGATTCGCATGAAACTCTTTATGAGAAGTTTGAAAGGGGATGCTCTATCTTGGTACATTATCCAAGACCCCAAGAAGTGGACAAGCTAGGCAGGTATGGCATCTGATTTCATGGACAGGTTCAAATTCAATATGGAGAATGCGGTAGATGTATTCTACATCCAGAATTTGAAGAAGAAACCTATAGAGACATTCCGCGAGTATGCTACTCGTTGGAGATCAGAAGTGGCTAAGGTCAGGCTGGCCTTAGAAGAAGAATATATGAACAGGTTTTTTGTTCAAGCTTAGGACCCACAATATTATGAGAGGTTGATGCTCATTGAAGGCCAGAAATTCTCCGACATCATCATGCTAGGGGAAATGATCGAGGAAGTCATTAAAACTGGTATGATCACTAATTTTGAGGCATTGCAGGCTACCAACAAGGCTCTACAGTCTGGTGGCACGTCCAAGAAAAAGGATGTGAGTGTTGTGATGGTTTCATTGAGAACAAAATCTCCTCTCACATATCAACCTACCCCTAATTACCAAGCACCCCCGCCCTCTTACCAATTCCCACCACCTACTTACCAATCATATCCACCCCCTACATATCAACCTACTTCACCAAGATATTTCCAACCCACACCCGTCTACCAAGCCTATAATGCTCAGCCCTTTCACTATCAATCACATTCCACCTGCCAAAACTTCCCTAGACCGCACCCTAACTTTGACCGTAGACCTCCCAAGCAATACATCGCCATCACTGAACCAATCGACCAGCTATATGAAAGGCTCAAAGTTGATGTTTACGTCACTCCTATCTCTGCCATAACTCCAGAATATCCTTCCCAATGGGTCAACCCGAACAAAACCTATGCATATCATTCTGGCATGAAAGGGCATACCATTGACAAATGCCGCTCTCTGAAGGATAAGATCCAAGCTTTAATCGACAACAAGATTATCGGGGCAAAGGAGCCTGCTCCAAATGTTCGCAACAACCCTCTACCTGACCACAAGGGTGGAGGCATTCACATTGTCGAGATAGAAGATGATTGGGACCCCAAAGGGTCGATAGGATTGAATGCCGAAGGTGACGAGCCAAAGAAACCAATAGTCACACTTAATCCGATTGTAGTCCAGATCTAGCCCTCTCGGGATTCTGAAGTAAACATGTGCGTACCACTCGAGTTTGAAACACCGTCTTCCACAAAGACACCAAAACCAATTGAGGTTGAGTTTGGGTCTCCAAAGGCACCCGTACCATTTGAAGTTATTGTGTTACCTCCCAAAACAAGGGTACCCATTCCTGTAGCAATGTTAGCCATAGCACCATTCCATACGAAATCCATTCCTTGGGATTACACCGCCGAGGTGAGAAGGAAGGGGAAAACTAAATCTGGTGAAGCAATTGCAGCACAGGGTATGACCAGAACCGGCATGGTTTATACTCCAGAACATCCAGCTGAGTCTAGTAAGCAGGCCTCTGGACGACCGACCGTCACTGAAATTGGGCCTGATGACCTCTAGAGGAAGATACAAGCAAAGGAGTACTCGGTCATTGACCAGTTGAACAAAATGCCAGCCTAGATCTCCATCTTGGCCCTACTACAAAGCTCTGACACACATAAAAATGCCATATTGAAAGTGTTGAGTGAAGCATATGTGCCCATTAACATAACTTGAGGAGAAATGGCAAACATGGTAGGGCAAGTATTGGAGAGCCACAAAATCACTTTCCACAAAGATGATCTGCCACCGGAAGGACTAAGCCACAATAAAGCATTGCACATCACTATGTAATGCGAAGACTATTTCATCACCAAGATTCTTGTTGACGGAGGGTCCAACCTCAATATTTGTGCATTGCTGACTCTCAGAACATTGGGAAAGAACCTACATGAGATCAATGATGGAGCCATCAATGTCAAAGCTTTTGATGGCTCCCAAAGGTCCACTATTGGGGAAATCAGTTTGTGTCTGCAAATGGGACCGACTTGGTTCGACATTGATTTTGAAGTAATAGACATCCCAGTATCTTACAACATGCTATTGGGACGACCTTGGATCCACGCTGCTGGAGCTGTAGCATCAACCCTACACCAGGCAGAGAAGTTTGAGTGGAATCACCAAGAGGTGATTATTCATGGTGACAATAGTAATCCCATATACAGTTGCCTGACCATCCCAACGATCGGAGGAAGAAGGAAGATAGGCAGAGAAACCTTCCATCACATTGAGCGAGTCAACGTCATAGACAAGGATAAGTGGTGGGATAACAAGATTGAAAGTATACTGAATTGGAGCGGATATGAACCTGGCAAGGGACTCGACAAGAACCTCCAGGGAATCACAAAACTTATCAAGCTGAAGAAACATGGTACCACTTTTGTTTTAGGATATGAATACACTTGGGAAGAGTTCAACCATTGTTCGCCACCATGGCACAGTACCTACTACCTATTGGATCATCTGATACCCCATCTGGAGCAGACTTTTCAATCAGCCGAAGTCATACATGGGTCGAAAGAAGAGGAAATATTGGCGGCAATGAAAAATCTGTTCTCTGAAGACGACAATATGGATTGCTATGTCATTTTCGAGGAGGAAGGGGAGGATGGCCCTTCCATACAAGCTGTGAGCCGAGGAGAGCGCCTCAATAATTGGTCCATCAGAACCACCAAGGCCCGAAAAGCTTCGGGGTAGCAAGGCTGAACAAAGCACCATACATTATCTTTTACTTTTTCGCTAGTTGATTTTCTTTCCGTATTTTCTTTAAATTTTGAAAAGAGCTCCAATGTTCAAAATAATTATGGAATTTATCAAAGCATTTTAGTTTCTTATAAATTTCGCTCTTATTATTTTCTCTATCGTTTACTTTATTTATACAACATTACTATTACTTATCTTGATGAACCGATGAATATGAAATGCGACGAGACAATGCAACAAATGGATATAAACTTAGAAGAGGATGATATACAAGAAGAGGTTGTTAAAGAGGTTGAGGACTTTTAGAATATGCCTAAGTCTAACTTGTACGAAACTGAGGTCATCAACTTGGGGGATACAGAGAGTGTCAAGGAAACGCGCATCAGTGTTCACCTGTCACCATCAGAAAAGAAAGAGTACACGGAATTTCTAGAAGAATATGAGGACATATTGGCATGGTCATATGATGATATGACTAGTCTCAGTACATCTATTGTAGCTCACAAACTACCAACAGATCCAATATGTCCACCAGTAAAATAGAAGCTCAGGAAGTTCAAGCCTGACATGAGTTTGAAAATCAAAGAAGCAGTCACTAAGAAAGTCAAAGCCAAGTTTCTGAGAGTAGTAGAGTATCCAACATGGTTAGCCAATATTATGCCAGTGCTAAAGAAGGACGGGAAAGTTCGAGTCTGTGTCGACTACCGGGATCTCAACCGGGCCAGTCCGAAAGATGACTTCCCCTTGCCGAACATACATATTCTGATTGACAACTGCACCAAGCACGAGCTGTAGTCATTCGTTGATTGTTTTGCTGGGTATCATCAGATCTGGATGGACGAGAAAGACGCGTAGAAAATGACTTTCATTACGCGCTGGGGGATGTATTGTTACAAGATGATGTTGTTTGGATTATAGAATGTTGGGGCCACTTACATGAGGGCCATGACTACTATTTTCCATGAAATGATACACAAAGAGATCGAGATCTATGTAGATGATGTCATCATCAAATCTAAGAAATCCACTGACCACATGGAAGATCTGAGGAAGTTCTTCAATAGATTGAGAAGGTACAATCTGAAACTGAACCCCACCAAATGTGCATTCGGGGTTCCTGCCAAAAAGCTTCTTGGGTTAATCGTAAGTCGGCGAGGAATGGAACTAGATCTGTCAAAGGTTAATGCCATCTAAGAATTGCCACCGCCAAAGAACAAGAAAGAGATTATGAGTTTCTTGGGAAGACTCAATTGCATCAGTCGGTTCATAGCTCAGTCCACTGTCATTTATGAGCTAATATTTAAGATGTTAAAGAAGGACGCCGCCACCAAATGGACTATTATTGTTAGAAGGCCTTCGACAGAATTAAGGAATACCTGTCAACGCCACCAGTTCTTATTCCACCCGAACCGCATAGACCACTATTGCTCTACCTTGCAGTATTGGATGGGGCATTCAGTTGTGTTTTGGGACAACATGATGAAACGGGGAGATAGAAGCATGCCATCTACTATCTCAGCAAGAAGTTCACCCCGTACGAGGCTCGGTATTCTTTTCTAGAATACACCTGTTGTGCTTTGACTTGTGTAGCTTAGAAGTTGAGGCATTATTTCTATGCCTATACTACTTATCTCATATAGAGAATGGATTCGCTGAAGTATATTTTCCAAAAGCCCATGCCCATGGGCAAGCTAGCCAAATGGCAAATCCTGTTGAGTGAATTTGATATTGTCTACATGACTCAGAAGGCAATTAAAGGACAAGCGCTGGTAGATCATCTTGCCGAAAATCCCGTGGACGGAGAATATGGGCCTCCAAAGACATATTTTCCCGACGAGGAGGTGTCCTTCATAGGAGAAGATATCATAGAATCCTATGACGGTTGGAGAATGTTTTTCGATAGAGCAGCAAACTTCAAATGAGTCGGCATAGGAGCAGTTCTAGTATCAAAAATAGGTCAGCATTATCCGGTGTCTGCCAAGCTCAGGTACCCGTGCACCAACAACATGGACGAATACGAAGCCTGCATCTTAGGGCTTAAGCTGGCCATTGATATGAACATTCCGGAGTTACTAGTGATCGGGGATTCAGATTTGCTCATACATCGGGTCCGAGAAGAATGGGCAACCAAGAACTCCAAGATACCCCCTTAGGTGCATCATGTACAGGAGTTGAGAAAGAGGTTCACAAAGACAGAATTCCAGCATGTCCCTAGAGTCCAGAATGAGTTCGCCGACGCATTGGCCACTCTATCATCCATGATTCAGCATCCAGATAAGAACTTCATTGATCCTATCCCGATAAAAAATCATGATCAACCAGCTTACTATGCTCATGTCGAGGAAGAAGCCGACGGAAAACCATGATTTCATGACATTAAGAAATATTTGGCGACAGGAGAATACACAGAACTTGTAAATGCTACTCAAAAGTGCACACTGCGAAGGTTATCGAATCTCTTTTTTCACAGCGGAGGAATTCTGTATAGAAGGACCACCGACTTGGGATTACTAAGGTGTTTCGAAGCATAGAAAGTATCCAGGTTGTTAGAAGAGTTTCATGTAGGAACCTGTGGCTTGCATATGAATGGTTTTGTCCTGGCCAAGAAAATACTCCGAGCTGGATATTTTTGGATGACTATGGAAACGGACTACATCCAGTATGTCCAAAAATGCCATCGTTGTCAGATGCATGCGGATATGATAAAGGTGCATCCTAATGAGCTTAATGCAACAAGCTCGCCATGGCCATTCGCCGCTTGGGGAATGGATGTCATCGGACCTATCGAGCTTGCCGCATCAAACGGGCGCAGGTTCATTCTAGTGGCAATTGATTATTTTACCAAATGGGTTGAAGCAGCATCATACAAGGTAGTAACCAAAAAAGTTGTGGCAGACTCGACCATATCATTTGTCGGTTTGCCATCCTAGAGTTAATCATTACTGATAATAGTTCCAATCTCAATAGTGACCCGATGAAAGAGATGTGTGAAACCTTCAAGATTAAGCACAAGAAGTGTACAACCTACATACCTCAGAGGAATGGAGCTGTAGAAGTGGCCAATAAGAACATCAAGAAGATACTAAGGAAAATGATAGAGAAACACAAGCAGTGGCACGAAAAGCTATCATTTGCTTTATTGGGGTACCGTACCACAGTCCACACATCAACCAGGGCGACTCCCTATATGTTGGTTTATGGCACCGAGGCAGTTATTCCCACCGAGGTAGAGATTCCCTCCTTGAGGATTATACAGGAAGCGGAACTTGAAGATGCAGAATGGGTAAAGAATCGCTACGAGCAGTTAGCCCTTATAGATGGGAAGAGAATGAGTGTAGTTTGCCATGGTAAATTATATCAGGGCAGAATGACTAGAGCCTTCAACAAAAGAGTCAATCCAAGAAAGTTTACACCCGGGTAGGTGGTGTTGAAGAAAATATTCCCGCATCAAGATGAAGCCAAAGGGAAATTCTCTCCCAACTAGTAGGGCCCGTACATGGTTCACCAAGTCCCAACAAGAGGAGCACTCATACTTGCAGAAATGTATGGAGAAGTCTGGCCAAAGCCAATCAATTCATATGCAGTCAAGCGTTATTATGTGTAATCATTATGATTGATTTATGATGTAATTTGAACTAACTCTGACCTGATTCCCGTTTAAGAGAGGATACGTAGGCAGCCTTATGGGTTTGGTCACAATTCAATAAAATTTTCATTTCCCCCCTCCCTTGAAAACTGGGAGGACCCTCCAAATTCTGAAGTTGATTTTAAGCTAGTCATCGCACGCGGCCATCAGAAGCACCAACCTAGTAAACTGGGGCAGAATTTTGAGGAGGACCCTCAAAATTTCGGAGCGAGAGAAGTTGCAACGTCTTGAACCGCGTCGTAGTCGTCGGTTCATCTAAAGTGAACAATTTTTCAATTATATATTTATATTACATTTTTACTAAATCATGCATAACTACTATCATTGCTTTGTTTAGCGATGTTACCCCAATGAAAACAAAGACGAGCAGGACAAGCGGAGTCCCCGGGAAAACGGACTAACCTTCCCCCCTTTACAAAACACACAATTTTCTTTGGATGCAGGCACCCAAGGCATAAAATCATCAGATACGATTACACACTCCTACATTTCAGGAATACAACTCTCAGAGTCATCACCTATTTTACACGACATCCCCAGCCGTCACAATATAGCAATCGACTCTCAGCTATGAAGTTATCAACTAAGAGATTTTACCATTACTTGCCTTTTATATTTTTGCTTGCATTGCGTAAGGCTGCCTTTCTGCCTTCCAAGACTAAGCATTGTCTCCATCTGCATTTTTTCTTGCATTGCATAAGGCTACCTTTCTGCCTTCCTAGAATAAGCATTGTCTCCATATGCATTTTCTTGCATTGCATAAGGCTACCTTTCTGCCTTTCGAGACTAAACATTATCTCCATCTGCATTTTCTTGCATTGCATAAGGCTATCTTTCTGCCTTTCGAGACTAAGCATTGTCTCCATCTGCATTTTTTCGCATTGCATAAGGCTACTTTTCTGGCTTTCGAGACTATCATTGTCTCCATCTACATTTTTCTCGCATTGCATAAGGCTACCTTTCTGCCTTCCGAGACTAAGCATTGTCTCCATCTGCATGGCTGAAAGATCGCCAACTTTATTTAAATCCTGCATGGTTGAAATATCGCCACTTTATCTCTCTTGCATGACTGAAATACCGCCACCCTTTATTTAAGTCCTGCAATCGGCTGAAAAATCGCCATCTATGTTTATACTTTACATCGGCTGAAATATCGCCAACTTTATTTAAATCTTCGCATCAGCTGAAATATCGCCAACTTTATTTAAATCTTTGCATCGGCTGAAATATCGCCAATTCATTTAAATCTCGCATCGGCTGAAATATCGCCATTATTTTTAAGTCTTGCATCGGCTAAAAGATTGCCACCTTCTGCATTTCATGGGCTGAAAGATCACCAAGTTATCCAAAGGCATCATTGTCCGGAGGCACCATTTTCATAGCCCGAGAACGCCATGGCATGGCATGAGGACCCTACTTTTATATTTTGCATATCATTATTCAAAGACATTATAGTTCGGAGGCATCATTCCCATAGCCCGAGAACATCATTTCATAGCCTGCGAATCCTTTATTATATGCCTCATGGCCCAGGACGTCATGGTCTGAGGACGTCATCCTACCCATCCAAAGACAGCATTCACGGTCTAATGGGAGCTTGCATCACGTTTAAATTTATGCACAATATATGTTCATATTGTTTATTTGCAGGTGCACCGGCTAACAACGGCCATCATAGCATGAGCGATCCCGCTCGGGTTCCCGCAGCCTATCAGTCCCTAACCATCCTTTCCAACCTGAATATCGCGTCCTTTTTTCGAAATCTCCATCGGCATGTTTCGCCGACGGATCCTGAACAACATATGGCCTGATTCCTGTAAGGCAAGGAATTGTAGGCTGCTCAAGAACTAGAGCTCGGTCAAAATCCTTTGCAAGTCTTTCATTTCGGTCAAAATTGGCTATCATATCTTTACCCGACAACTCCTTCATCCTTCCCGGGTAAAGAGGGGCAGCTGTGGATACCCAATTTTTCCATATCATATTTTTTATATACAAAATACTTTCTGAATAGTATGTGTATTCATACCTAAGCATTCCCAAGAGTTTTGGTATTTTTCCTAATTTTCTAAAAAAATTAAAAACCAATTTATTATCTATTTTTAGTAGTACAAAATCCCATAATTATTCTTAAAATTATTATTTTTATGAATAATTTATTTCCATTTTCATATTTACATCAAAATATAATTAAGGCGATTTTTGAATATTTTTATAAATTTATTTAATAGTTTAAAGCCAAATGGCATAAAATTGCAATTATAGCTTACATTACGATTAATAGCGTTTTACAATTATAAAATTATTTCCAGTATTTTTATATTAATTTTTATATATTATTAATTAGTTCGGTGCTTTTAATTTATTTTTCAAATCATTTTTACTATTTTGTATAACATTACAGGGAGAAGCTGGCTATTTAATACCTAACCTATTATTATTGCAATTTTAGCCCGAATTTTAACCCACCCCATCAGATTTTAAATTAACTCAATTGACCCAATACCCAATCCAAATCCGCCCATCCTAATCTCTAAATAACCCGGCCCAGCTCCGAATCAATCTGAGCCGTTGATTAAATAAGATCAACGGCCCATATATTTTTTCCTTAATTAAATTCTAACTACCTCCCCCCCCAGCCTTTGACCCCTCAGTCTTCGAGACCGGTCTCTCTCACTACTTCATCTCTTCCTCTCCTCCTTCTCTCTAGAACCTTCTGGTTCTTTTTCTCCGATGGCCTTCACCCTCTCTCCGGCCACCTCCAGCCTCATCTCTTTCGACCACCAGCTGCCTTGAAGCCTTATCCTGCCGGTCCTCTTCATCCCTGAGACCCCATGAGTCTCCACCATACGATATGCTTACTGAAGATTTGCTTGGTTTATCTCCGGCCTTTCTCCAATGGATTTTGGTCTGATGGTGCTATGAACACCATTATTACTGAGTTTCACAGCCAGGTTTCTCTTACTTCTCACTGGTTTCTTATGAAACCCTAATTTCTACCCAGACCTCTTAGATCTCTGTATTTTTTTGAACGATTTTAACTCACACCTTTATGTTTTTGTCATGACCCGAATTTTTCGCCCTTGAGAGTTGTGATGGCGCCTACTAATAGGATCTAGGCAAGCCAGCTTTTATTAACCTTTTTCGTTTTCAGGATTCTTCTTTTAACAATTTAACAATAATAATATAAATGTAGCGGAATAATTTAAATGAGCAGAAGACTTAAGTTAACAAAACTAATGAAATACTTAAATTCAATTAAAACCTCTACCCAAGACTAGTGTCACGTACTCACGAACTACTAAGAGTGCTAAATACAACGTGCAAAATAAAATATAACTGTTTGTCTCGAAATACATGAGATAACAGACTGAAATAAAGATAGAAGAGATGCTGGGCCTGTGAACGCCTGCAAGGCTACCTCGGTGTCTTGCTGGTCTGAGTGCTACCACCCGCGCTATTGGTGTTGTTGTCCGAAACCTGTATCTGTGCAAAAGAGCACATAGTGTAGTGTTAGCACAACCGAACCCATGTGCTGGTAAGTGCCTAGCCTACCCCGGCGAAGTAGTGACAAGGCTAGGACCAAATACTCAATTAATCCCGTGAAGTTCAAATATATATATATATATATATATATATATATATACACACACACACACACACACACACACACACAATAAGGAAGTACAAGAAACAACTAGTCAATGTGGGAAGGGAACATGCTTCAGGGGTGTCCGATATAAACAGGATATCAGGAATAACGGAGAAACAATCTATAGTTTAACTTCTAGCACGAAAATAAGAAATAAAGACAACTTTCATATTCAGCTCATCTTGTTGCACGCATGCAACCCGATCCCATTCCTCATATCTCGTGGTAGGCATACCACCCGCTCCAGTTTCATAATATCTCATGGTAGGCGTACCACTCACTCCCATTTTATTATATCATTTGTGGTAGGCGTACCACTCACTCCTATTTCCATATATCATTTGTGGTAGGCGTACCACTCGCTCCCATTTCAATATATCATTTTCCTATTTCAATATCATTTTTGGTAGGTGTACCACTCGCTCCCATTTCAATATATCATTTGTGGTAGGCGTTCCACTCACTCCCATTTCAATATTATTTTTGGTAGGCGTACCACTCGCACCCATTTCAATATTTCATTTGTGGTAGGCGTACCACTCGCTTTTATTTTAATATATCAATCTGTGGTAGGTGTACCACTCGCTCCCATTTCAATATATAATTTGTGGTAGGCGTACCACTTGCTCCCATTTCATCAATATCTTTTGTGGTAGGCGTACCACTCGCTCCCATTTTATCAATATCTTGTGGTAGGCGTACCACCCACTCCCGTTTCATCAATATCTTGTGGTAGGCGTACCACCCGCTCCCATTTCAATAAGTAAATAGTTCTTCCAAATATAATTTACTCTAACAAACACAACAATTAATACGAATTCAAAAGACAACAAGTACACAAAAATTATGATTCACGGAGGAAAACAAATAATGACAACTAGCAATTAATTTACATAAACACGTACCAATTATGGCATAAATTCAATAATAACAAGTAACACAGTAAAGGAAAATGTCACATAAAGAATTACAGTAATAGTAGAATAAGACAATTAATGCACCCGAACTGATGAAAATAAGAAATCATAACAAACGGCAATAAGTGCACGACATCACTCTTTTACACTTTTCCTAACCCAAACAACAATTTCAAACAAGGGCAAGGGAATAAACAAAACGGTAATAGAAATCCCGGCAAGGAAACACAATTAAACAATTAAACCCCGACAAAGGTACAACAAGTAAGCAATAAAACTCCCGGCAAGGGAGACACCAACAATTTAACAAGATATCTCAGAAATGGAGTTATTTAATACTTCTTTCTCTTTCGTTCATTTCTTACTTGTAATTCATCTTACCACTTGAGCCAATGCTCCAAGGGTTCAATCATCTCATATAGTTTCACAATTTTAATAGAAATCATCATTCAAATATGGAAGATATAGAAAAATCCAAATATTCGTAAAGTAAAGACTCACGGTCATACTAGACACCAATGTATAGATACTCGTCACCATGCCTATACATCGTACTCGACAATTAGCAAGTAACAAATATGACTCAACTCCTATTCCCTCAAGCTAGGGTAGATCAAACACTTACCTCGCTTTGCAACAAATTCAAAATTCCAACAAGCCTTTGCCTGCGAATTCGCGCCCTAAATTCTCAAATCTAGTCATAAACAATTTGATTAAGTCAATAAAAATTATATGAATTAATTCCATATGAAATTCTACATTTTCCATTTAAAATCTGAAATTGCACTAAAAATTTGCCCGTGGGGCCCATGTCTCGGAACCCGACAAAAATTATGGAATATGAAACCTCATCCAACCACGAGTCCAACCATACTAATTTTACCAAAATCCAACATCAACTCGACCCTCAAATCTTCAAATTAAACCAAGAGGATTTTCAAGATTTTCTCAACTAAAATCACCAATTAAATGCCAAAACTAGTAATCGATTCGGGTAATCTAACCAAAATTAAGTTCAGAACTCTTGCCCCGTTGTTTTCTCTAAAAATCTCCCGAAAATTGCTTCTTCCCGAGTTCCAACTTGACAAAAATGGAAAATGGGCTCATGTATTTTTACTGTTCATGGGGGTACTGTACATGGTACTTTTCACAGGGTACTGTACAGGGTACTGTACACGGTACTGTTCACAGTGTACTATTTCTGCAATGTTTCTGCAATTTTCCTAAGTCCGAAATCACTCTGAGACACCTCCGAAACACTCTCGAGCCCTCGGGGCTCCTAACCAAACACATACACTAACTCAACAACATTCTACGAACTTAACCGTGTGATCAAATAATGTCATATACTATGACTTAGGCTTTAAAAATCCAAGATTTCTTCCAAATTTCATAAAACTATAAATTTTCCATTTTAAGCCCGAAACACGTCAAACGAAGTCCGTTTTCAACCAAACATTACAGGAAGCGCTTAAACCATATATAAGACCTATACCGGGTGCCGGAACTAAAATACAGGCCCGGTACCATTACTTTTTAATAAAATTGCATTTTCATTTTCCTTAAATATTTTCAGAAAACAATTTTATTCAAAAATTCTTTTCTCGGGCTTGGGACCTTGGAATGCGATTCTGGGCATACGCCTAAGTCCCATATTTTCCTACGGACCTCCAAGGACAGTCAAATCATGGGTCCGGGTCCGTTTACTCAAAATATTGACCGAAGTCAAATTTATTCATTTTAATATCAAAACTTAGCAAATTTTCACAGAATTTCATGTTTGAGCTTCCGGCTACGCGCCTGGACTGCGCATGCAAATCGAGGCGAGTGTAAATGAGATTTTCAAGGACTAGGAAGCTCGAAATGGATAAGAAAATAAGTGATGACCCTTTTGGGTCGTCACAGTTTTACAGTACTCTCTTTTCGATCTTTGCTATTTCTCATGTTTTAAACGTTTTGTTTCTTTTTTGAAACTAGGGTTTCTAAACCCCTTATCGAAACTACTTTATTTTCTGATTTTGAGTACTATATGTTTGTGTTTGTATTATTTGCTTGTTTGTGTATTCTTCTGGGTTATTCTCTAAGTTCTATGCTTTAATTTTGTTGTTAGGGTTTCCAACCTTCTACTGTGTCTATGATTCCTTGCTTAGGGTTCTTTGATTTTCGTGCCTCATGTGTTTCATAGGTCGAATTATTCATTGTTTACCAAATATTTTGTTGATTCTGTGCATCTCTTCGAATCCATGATTTTGTATATGTTTTCCTTAGAAGTTTTTCACTGATTTTGAATCACTTCCTTAGTTGTGAGATGCTTTCCTTACTTTGAACTAATTCCTTATTATTTTAGTCTCGTCCGTGATTCTTTGATTAATTTTCAGAATTAATTTATATTGTTACCATATTTATGCGCATAAACATACTTTCAAATATTCAGTATATATTTTCCTTACTTGAAATATTATGTATTTGGCCTTTATTACATGTTACATGCTTTACTACTCCTATTATGGTAGATTCAATAGTCTAAGTGATTCTTTCCTTATCTTATATAGCTTGTACCCATTCAAATCATGACTCCCTAATTAAATGGAGTTTGGTCGTGTGATTGATTCCAATTGGTACCCTTTCTATAATTATGTTAAGTCAGTACTTGTTACCTTATTATCTACTTATTTTCAAAATTATAAATACTTTAGCACACTGCATATCAGAAATATACTCATTGTTCTCTCTTAATTTCCTACACATTCTCTCTCACTTCTCTTATTGACTACTTGCTACCTAGTCAGCTGAAAGCCAAGACTGAGTAACTTGTTACTTCTCTTTTGCCCTGCACGCTACTGTCCATTGCTCTACTTCCCTGCACACTACTACTCTACTCTCTCACTCTTGATTGGTATTATTTCTATTTTATTTACAGTATCCAAAACAACGTGTTTTATTCGTATTGCACTTTCTCTTATTTCTTTTATGTTTCTACTTATGGTTCTGCTGTTTACATTGCAATTAGAATGCCTCTTTGCTAGTTCATTGATGTGATTACCCTTCCCTTAATTCAGCATGTGTACTGCTTCCCCTACTTGTTTACTACAATTCTTCCTTACTCGCAGTACATTATCAGCATGTATTCATGACCCTACTAGCTACTAAGTAATCCTGAACCCCTTACCTGAACATGATGTGTGAACCTGTTTGGCATCCCTCAATCTCATGCTGTTAAGCTCCTGGCATGAACACTTTGTGATAAAATGTGTTCTGACTGTTTAAGTCCTGAAATGCCTTCTTTGATGTCTGCGTGTGTGCAAATATGCACTTACATGTGAACTACTTGTCCCCATTTTCCCTTTCCCCTGTATGTGTTTGCTTCGTTGAACCATGTGTGATATTCTACTTCTGAGATTGTCCTACTCACCTCCTTCCAAAATTGTTACACTCTTCTATTGTTTTCTTTCAAAAACGGATTCTAGATGGATCATTTTCAAACTATTTTTCTCAGCTCAATTCCTTTAAAACTATATCAAGCACTCTCACTGCTCTTAAAGATTAGGTTCTACCCCCTTCGTGTAAGCATTGCTTTGGGTACCTCTAAGTATTCACTGAACTTTGATGCACAAGGATGGTAATTCCACACTACACTTGTTCAACATTTTGGTAAGTGTTTGGGTGCTGGTATTGGCCAGGGACCCAATGGGGCCTTAGGGAGCTTTGCCGTACCCAGACTATGGCAAATGTTGTGAAACCCGAAAGGAGTGAGGTTGGAAGATTGGGCCTGATTGAAGGCTCCCTATAGAATAACTCCTTATTTTATTCTTTATTACTGAAATTCAGCTATCATTGGTTTGTAATAATTTGTAAATGAATGATTGCGGTTTGGATAGTGAATATGGGGGGTTATGCATGCTTATTTTAAGTAATAGGTAGAAAACATACTTATAGGACTTTATTTACCTATTTGCGCAATAGATATCATGTATAGGACATTAATATCATACATTAGAGATCCTATTTTAAGCCCTTACTTTCAGCCTGTTATTATATTCATTTTGTAATCATGATCAGTTAATAACTAGCAAATAATAGTTATAAGGCTACTGCTGCATTCTCACTAGCATGTAGAGATCATGTTTTAGGAACTTCTATGTGCATTAGACATCCTGTCTCTTAGGGCTTTATTTTGTCTGAGTTGCAATTGTTAAACACCTCATTAGCATGCTTAATATAAAAATACAAGTCTGGTTAACTACGTCCTTTTAAAACTAGAATCAAATATTCATGTCCACTCCTTAAGATAATCATACAATGTATACGACGCCTAGGAAAACTTTAGGCCTAATAAGAATCGGTTGATAATGTTGTTACCAGTTACGACCAACTAGCCTCTTTTAATTTCGAACTCTGCCTATCACGACCCAAAATTCACTAAGGGTCGTGGTGGCGCCGGACACCGCTTTCAGGCCAGCCAACTCAAATACTGAATTAAATCTCGTTTTGACACTTTTGAAATCCAGGATTTTTCCTTAATTATTTAGAAATTTTATAGAATATAGTTTCAAATCAAATTTAAAAGTTAAGCAATTAATACAATACTTCAAACCATCCTAGAACACGTTGTCACAAGTGCATGAGCAACTATCGATATGGAAAATAAAATACAATATATGTCCGATATACATTAGACAGGGAAATAATAATAAGAAAATACTAGAGGGAACTACACCGGCTGCGGGTCACCACGAACAATGCAGCTCACCTAGTCCCAGCGTCATCCATACTGCTACGACCAATAGGCTGCTAGAAGTATACATACATGTGCAACAAAAATGCAGAGAAGTGTAGTATGAGTACGTAATCAACGTGTACTCAGTGAGTATCCCGCCTAATCTCGAAGGGGTAGAGACGCGATGGTCAACTCCGTACTCACTAGAGGTCAATTAGCAATATTCTTTAAGTGCGACGATTTGTATAGAAGTTCTGATTGTGATGCCAGAAAAACAGGTAAACACCTTCAACAATAAATCAAGGACTTCTAAAGTCTGTTATTTATTATCTTATCAGTTTATATCAAGCCACGTAGGGCCAATTCCACATTTACAATTTTCAAGTAATAGATAAACATGCGCAAATGATGCCGAGGTCGACGGCCCGCTCCAACAGGATTGTAAATTATGCACTGCCAGGGGTCGAGCGGCACGAACCATAGATGCATATATTCTCACATAGGCATTTGGCCCGTTCCATACATAAACATATATCCTGCTCGCGAATCATCCATGCGACGCAGGCTCACATAAAATGCGTGCTCAATCAGTCAAATAAGAACTTATCGAGGAATATTTATTCAAATAAAACCAATTCTCCTTTAACAATTTAAGAAATGATGTTTAATCCTTTTAGAAATTTACTTATTAATTCGATGTGAGTTAAGCAATTCAAGCTACCAATGGGTTTTAAATTAATCCACGTGCAACATGCTTTTGGGTTCTAACTACCCGGACAATAGCATAATAGTAACTATGCACGCACTCTCGTCACCTCGTGCATACGTAGCCCCCACAAATAGGAGCACATAATCAATTACTTCACCTATCTGGTAAATTCCCCCTCACAAGATTAGAAAGGGGACTCACCTCGCTCCGAAGATCCACAACCGGCATTCTACATACTTCCGAAGACTTGCACGAATGCACAATGCTCCAAAACTAGCCAATAATCATATAAATCCATTAATATATGCTCAATTATACTTTATAACCCAATTTATAAACCTCTATACTGACATCCGTCATAAGGACCCGATTAAGGAAAGCAACCCTTTCCAGCCGTCCGCTGGTCTTTGGAACACAACCATTCAACTAGAACATAGTATGATGCACCTCGCCACACAACCTGTGGCCTTTTCCGACATACCCCATAGCACGATAGTATAGAACAACCCACATTGCGACAACCAGTCTACAGCTCAGCATCATATACAAAATCTAACGTACCAACAAAGAAGGACCCGCTCGGGCCTCCAATCCCAATAGCCACTTATGGTACCAATACACACTATCCACAACCACTACATAGCGTGAACATGAGAACTCACAGTCACTCTGCGAAGATATTCTAAAATTCTCCTGTGCCATTAAACACACTCGGATATCAACAGTCGACCTATCAAGAAAATGCCGCAACACTACCGAAGTGCCATCAACTTAATCACATTGCCCTTTTTCTGAAACATATACTCTTGTCAAAACTCTATGATTAGCAACACCCTTTCCTTAGTCATATGAGGATCATTCACCCTAATCCTCTAAAGATCGATTCTTAAATCACCTGCAGCTGCCCATGCTGCTTAAGAATTTAATGACATCCCATTCCGAACTGAATCAAACCTTACACATACAAATCCCAATCCTCCACAACATATCACATATACCATGCCACACTAGGATAACATGAGAACTTTTATCTCCCTTCCGCGCCACAGACATCGACGCACTAAACTAGCCAAGAACTTTCATTGATCCTATTTAGAAGAAAAATCATTACACACCCCATGCTTCGCATACCCATAGGAAATATACTCATCTTCAAACCACGGTAAAACCCAAAAAGAACATCTCTGCCAACTCCATTTGCACCAGCTAAACTGCCAGGACTGAATCCTTCTATCTAAACCAAGCTGAGCAAGCCGTCAAAACCCAAGAGCATTGCTGCAAAATGCCTGTACGAACTCATTGCCTCAAACACACACAAAGAATTAATCATATCTTTACCATTCCAGTTCGGTCTGCCATCGGGCTATTCCGTCTATCAAATTTTCCCTTCAAACTCATCATCAACTTGATATTTCCCCTTTTCATAGCACCTCAATTCCTCAATCCAGGCTTACCGCACAAGACCCAAGCATAAGACCACACTGATAGGAGCCACACCCCGTTGACTACTCTCTCAAATATTTCCAGAAACACCACATCCCTTAATACCTTACCCAGAAGAACTCTCTGAATGTAACTCTGTTTCATTTACCTTCTTGATGCAGATACATAGATTACCATAATTAACATAGGATACCACAAGTATTGACATCTTCTAACGAAACTCAGTTCCTCACCCCGTATGCAACTTTAGAACTCTCAATTGACGTACGCAAACTCTTGAACCCACTAGAACCATTCTCGTAAGCCATTCACTCTTATTCAACCGCAATTTACCTAATCAAATAGACATAACCATCCGTGCCTCCTTAGCACTCTGACCCCGCAGGACATGATCTTATTCCGATACAAACGAACATCTTCCTTCTCTATATACTGAGCATTCTTTATCAGAAACAGATCAAGACATCCCATTTTTTCTCAAACCTACGAAGCACCATGTAACCTTCGTCAAAATTTTGCTTTACTCGTGCCATCCTCAGCTCAATTTCTGAAACCCGAACTTATCTGCCGGCATACATCGAAAAGGAACCAACATAGCACATAACCGTGCAATCAGCTAATCAACAGCAACCTCCCCAACTTGGATCGAAGCCATCTATCAAGACACATATAATAACCCATAATACTACTACTCTAATGCTGCCCCAATATTATAGTGAGATTAAACTCAAATCATCTACTAGTTTATGAAAACCCAGATCCTCGGATACTGAAATCCTCTACAAACCTCGCATTCCTCCCCACATCGGCTGAATCCACTCTTTAAAGTGACCCAAATTTTCAAATTTCAACACGTACCCTTCAATTCCACATGAGATATTCTAACATACATGTAAGGATCATACCACTTAAGAACACTCCGCAGGAGATATCCCACCTGCTTCGCCTCAATTTAGTATTTCAGCACACCTTCCACCATCATACACATAACACAGCCATTAGTCTTCCTGAGTCTGAACTCATATCTCCACACGTAATGTACTTTACTTCTCAACCAGAAGATACGAAAATATTCTTCATGTGCCCATAATTCGGACTACACATCAAGCCACAATAGGAATCAAATCACTTAACAGTCCATCTACTATCCTACAGACTTCTTCGTCATTACTAAGTCATATAGAAACATTACACAGTACCGACATACTTATTACGTAGCTATCCAGCCGGAATTCCCTCAATTAGGGACAATACTGAACATATAAGTTCATAACACCAGCTCACAAAATCAGCACCTTGGTGCTCAAGCCATAAGCAAATATCCGGCCTCAAGTCCTCCAGACTGTCCCAAAATCAAACTCACGGAGATTACATCTCGCCCCCCCTCGATCGGGGAAATCACAAGCCATCAAGGCACATATACTATTGAGCGCTCATGTGCGCATACAGACGTGGAAGGAATTTCAAGAGTTATATCTCAAGCTGAATCAAGTACGCACGATAAGAATTCCAAGAAAGAGAATTTTTCCTAAAGGTTCTGCAGCCTCTCGAGGATAAATACAGACCTCTCCGTACCGATCCACGAGACTCTACTAAACCTGCTCATGACTCGTGAGACCTAGTAACCTAGGCTCTGATACCAACTTGTTACAACCCAAAATCCCAACCCGGTCGTGAAGACAAGGCCTGCCAACAGATTAACAAAACCTCTTTTAACAGTTACTTAACACGAATGAGTCAAACCATAGTGTATATTGTCATAAATGCGGAAGGAAATGATAAAACAGGAAACCAGCCCAACTCAGCCCGAAATCGGGGTGTCACAAGTCACGAGCATCTAAAGAATCTAAACACTATTTTAAGACCAGTAATATACATAATGGAATTTAGAATCAAAGGAAGAGATACGGTGTCGCGAACGCTGGAGGGTCACCTTGCTCAACTGCGATGGCAAAATCTCCAATCAGCTCAAAACCCGCTACCGGGCGAACAATTACTTGCATCCGCACACGAGGTGCAGGGAGTAATGTGAGTACTCTAACACAGTGAGTAATAAAAATAAATAGTGACTGAAAGCATAAAATCTCATAAAGGCACAAATAACGCTATCCCAAGCAGTAAAAAAATCAGTTACGCAATAAAACTGTGAAGTAACAGATGATTCTCTTTTAAAAAAACAGTGAAGACACTTAATTTCAACAAGTAAGGAATAATCAGAAATTTGCCCCTCGGGCTCAATATCAAATTTTCAATACAGTATCAGCCCCACGGGCTCACTCCCAACTCACCAACACACAACATCAGCCTCTCGAGCTCACTCCCAACTTACAAAACACAACATCAACCTCTCGGGCTCACTCCCAACTCACAAAACACAACATCGGCCTCTCGAGCCCACTCCCAACTCACCTGGGTACCTTGCGCTCACTGGGGGTGTGTACAGACTCCGGAGGGGCTCCTACAGCCCAAGCGCAATATCATAAGTCCTTAAAGCCTTCACACATCACACTCGAGGCCTGAAAGGCTCCTCACATAATAAACGAGGCCTGGAGGCCTCCTCACAAAACACTCGAGGCCTGGAAGCCTCCTCACATCACTCAACATAACCGCACATATGACCCTCGACCTCAATCAGTCCAGAAAATAATCATAAGCCCCTTGGGCATCAGTAAAACAATGGTGCTCAGCTCAAATAACATTATGAATATCAGTTAAATCTCAAGTTGAGTATAAATGTAGCTGAGTTCATGAAATAGTATAATTCAATTGGACTAAGTTCAAATAATAATTCAATTAGTGAGGAAAATAGTGATGGAAATTCACAAAAGATTTCAAATAATTGGCACGATGCCCAAGTATGGCAATAAGCCAAAATTATGGTGAAAAACAACAAGTCTTTATCAAATACATGGTACAATATCCACCGGGATGGACCAAGTCACAATCCGCAACAGTAAATGACCCCGCGCTCGTCATACAACGCGTGTCTCTTCTCAACATAGCAGTATGTTATGCAATTCCGGGGTTTCAAACCCTCAAGACATCATTTAAAATCATTACTCACCTCGAACCGGTGAAATTCCTCGCTTGCAATGCCCTTGCCCCTCAACTTGGCCTCCACGCGCGTCGAATCTAACCAAAATCAGAGCGAATACATTACAATATGCTAAGGGAACACCACCCACTCGAAAATAATCGAAAAATAGCAAGAATCTCAAAATTTGCAAAACCCGAGCCCCGGTCCCACGTCTTGAAAAATTATAAAATTAACATCACTGGCTTCCTTATCTCGCCACGAGTTCAAACATACCAATTTCACAAAAATCAGAGTCCATTTGACACCTCAAATCACTAGTTTATACTCTTTAAATTTTCAAGCCCTAACCTCAATTTTTAACCTTAATTCCCTTGGATTTTGAGTGTTAATTCATGTTTTTACACCATAATAACATAATCTAAGACCAATAATCCATACCTGATGAAAACTCTCGAAACCCTCTTCAAAATCATCCAAAAATCGCCTAAGTCCGAAGCCCCAAATGTTTTCTCCTTCAAAATTCGTGAAGGGGACATAATATTGTTCTGTCCAGACCCTTTTCACTTCTGCGCTTCAACTACCACTTCTGCGGTCACCGCTTTTGCGGTTCCCCAACCGCTTCTGTGATTTATCCTAAAAATGCCCAGACCGCTTCTGCGGTCCAAAATCGCATCTGCGATTCCCGCTTTTGCGAAAACCCCTCCGCTTCTGCGGAATTTGCCCAGGCTTTCAAGGCCCGCTTCTGCGATCATTACGCCGCATATGTGGAACCGCTTATGCAGTCCTTTTTCCGCAGATGCGTAAATGACAGAACAAGCAAACTTCAAACCTGCAACAAACTCCGAATCATCCGTTTAACCACCCAAAATCACCCCGAGGCCCCCGGGACCTCGACCAAAAGCACATATATGATCTATTACTTTATTCAAACTTGCTCGAATCATCAAATCACCATCGTTAACATCAAAATCATCAAATTTCACCAAATCAAAGCCTAAGTTGTTCAAGAACTTCCGAAATGCATTTTCGATCAAAAACCCAACCAAACAATGTTTGAATGACCTGAAAATTTGCAAACATATCCAAAATCACCTAACGAAGCTACTGCAACTCTCGGAATTCCATTACGACCCTCGGATCTAAATCTCGCCTATCAATCGAAATTCGCCAAAATTCAAACTTCGCCAATTCAACCCTAATTCTACACTGAGCATCCAAAATCAATTCCGATCGCACTCCTTAGTCACAATCGCCTCCCGGAGCTAACCAAATCACCAGAATTCACATCTGAGCCTTCTAACTATATAGTCAACTTCCGGTTGACTTTTCCAAAACAAACTTCCTTCAAAGAGACTATGTGCCTTATTTCCAACTAAAACCAATTCAATTCTATCCGATCAACTCAAATACTGATATTAAAACATAGAACAACATAATATGGGGGAACGGGGCGGTAACTCATGTGATGATGGTCCGGGTCATCACATCCTCCCCAACTTAAACAAACGCTCGCCCTCGAGCGTACCCAGAGCTGTCATTAAAGCCAACCAATAGCTAAATGACGTTACCAAAATATACCCGGGGTGATCCCTTGTCACCCTATCTTACATAGGTCTGATAGTACAACTCTGCTAAAATTTTACAGTCCATCTAGGCCATAACCGTAGAAACACATTGCACTTTCTGAAATTATAAACAAAACCAGAACCTCACATCTATACTCAGCATAAGTCCGAACCAGCTGTAATATCTCATACCTGTAACCTCCGAGAATCACATGATATACCACATAATCCAACACTTGAAACGATAACTTCTTTTCACAGCAGTTGTCCACAACAACCATATACCGATAGAAACCTCTTATTAGCTAAAGCCTCATTCCAACACTTCATATCCTACCAATGATAATGAAACACACAGCAAACCGTAACCATTTCTCGGATCAACCACTCATGAAACCACTTCCTTTTTGACTAATATCACAGGAGATTTCCGAGTCAAACCTCGATACAAATCCTCTAACCAGCTGAAATCACATATGTTCGCATTTATTAATGACTCCAACGATCACCTCGAATCCAACACACCACTCTGGTGATATGACGCCTCAACACAGGCCTAAGCCACAACTGGCACAATCCACGCACTAATAAAGGGCGGTCTGAACATACTCAAATTATGACAAATGACTCAAACAAAAGAGTTGTAGCTCAAACTCCTCAGTACCATCACAACACAAGGCTGGGACCCCGTCCCAAATCATAGAAATAGAATACCTGAATCTACCACGAAGGGTCTAATCTCCACGTAGCTTCGCTACAATGCACGATCTTATCCCAACACTGTTACACATGAAGCACCTCAAGTTGCTATGATCAAAATAGATAGCCACGCACAGATTGATGTCTGAAACCAAGCAATCCATCACCCCATGGTGAAGGAAGACATACCAAGTAACATATGGAAAACTATTCTCAACATCACACTGTTGCGACGTGCAACCCGATCCTGATAACATACCCGTGGCAGCGTGCCACTCGATCCACACAAATATCTCACATAGGGAGATGCACATCGAGCCAAATTTGCTCATTGTAACAAAATACCGAGTGCATAATAATATCTACATATAGCGTTATAAGCTACAAAACTCAAGCACAATCCGAAAATCATAACGCCTCACAGCACCGAAAAAGCATCTCATAGATCTCCCCTAATCACTAACAAGCTCAATAACGAGAGATTAAACCTATCCCTCAACAATACATATCAGGGCCAACCAAGCCATCTCAATCTGAATATGTAACCACATCGGCCTGCCAACAAAATTAATGCCAAGAAGCCTGAAGCTGCTCCTTCCACTTTTTATAACTCTGGCTGGAGCCGTACCATACGGTGCCCAACACCAAATCAATACCGAAATCCATAATCTCGCCCGGTGACATGCCCGGCCACAAGGAACGTATCCGAAGAAAAGTCCCTCAATATCAGAACTAAATCGATGGTAGAAACCTCTATACTGACATTCGTCACAAGGGCCCGATTAAGGAAAGCAACCCTTCCCAGCCGTCCGCTGGTCTTTGGAACACAACCATTTAGCTAGAACATAGTCTGATGCACCTCGCCACGCAACCTATGGCCTTTTCCGACATACCCCATAGCATGATAGTATAGAACAACCCACATTGCGACAACCAGTCTACAACTCAGCATCATATACAAAATCTAACATACCAAACAAAGAAGGACCCGCTCGGGCCTCTAATCCTAATAGCTCCTAAGGTACCAATACATACTATCCACAACTACTACATAGCATGAACATGAAAACTCGCAGCCATTCTGTGAAGATATTCTAAAATTCTCCTGTGCCAATAAACACACTTAGATATCAACAGTCGACCTATCAAGAAAATGCCGCAACACTACTGAAGTGCCATCAACTTAATCACATTGCCCTTTTTCTGAAACATATACCCTTGTCAAATATCAATGATTATCAACACCCTTTTCTTAGTCATATGAGGATAATTCACCCTAATCCTTTGAAGATCGATTCTTAAATCACCTGCAGCTGCCCGTGCTGCTTAAGAATTTAATGACTTCCCATTCTGAACTGAACCGAACCTTACACACACAAATCCCAATCCTCCACAACATATCGCATATACCATGCCACACTAGGATGACATGAGAACTTTTATCTCCCTTCCGCGCCGCAGACATCGACGCACTCAACTAGCCAAGAACTTTCATTGATCCCATTTAGAAGAAAAATCATTACACACCCCACGCATCGCATACCCATAGGAAATATACTCATCTTCAAACCACGGTAAAACCCAACAAGAACATCTATGCCAACTCCATTTGCACCAGCTAAACTGCCAGGACTGAATCCTTCTATCTAAACCAGGCTGAGCAAGCCGTCAAAACCCAAGAGCATTGCTGCAAAATGCCTGTACGAACTCATTGCCTCGAACACACACAAAGAATTAATCATATCTTTACCATTCCGGTTCGGTCTACCATCAGGCTATTCCGTCTATCAAATTTTCCCGACTCATCATCAACTTGATATTTCCCCTTGTCGTAGTACCTCAATTCCTCAATCCAGGCTTTCCGCACAAGACCCAAGAATAAGACCACACTGATAGGAGCCACACCCCGTTGACTACTCTCTCAAATGTTTCCAGAAACACCACATGCCTGAATACCTTTCCCAGAAGAACTCTCTGAATCTAACTCTGTTTCATTTACCTTCTTGATGCGGATACATAGATTACCATAATTAACATAGGATACCACAAGTCTTGACATCTTCTAACGAAACTCAGTTCCTAACCCCGTATGCAACTTTAGAACGCTCAATTGACGTACGCAGACTCTTGAACCCATTCGAACCATTCTCGTAAGCCATTCACTCTTATTCAACTGCAATTTACCTGATTAAACAGACATAACCATCTGTGCCTCCTTAGCACTCCGACCCCGCATGACATGATCTCATTCCGATACAAACGAACATCTTCCTTCTCTATACACTGAGCATTCTTTATCAGCAACAGCTCAAGACATCCTATTTTTTTCTCATACCTATGAAGCACCATGTAACCTTCGTCAAAATTTTGCTTTACTCGTGCCATCATCGGCTCAATTTCTGCAACCCGAACTGATCCGCGGGTATACCTTGAAAAGGAACCAACATAGCACATAACCGTGCAATCAGCTAATCAATAACAACCTCCCCAACTTGGCTCGAAGCCATCTATCAAGACACATATAATAACCCATAATACTACTACTCTAATGCTTCCCCAATATTATAGTGAGATTAAACTCAAATCATCTACCAGTTTATGAAAACCCAGATCCTCGGATACTGAAATCCTCTAGAAACCTCGCATTACTCCCCACATCGGCTGAATCCACTCTTTAAAGTGACCCAAATTTTCAAATTTCAACACGTACCCTTGAATTCTACATGAGATATTCTAACATACA
>MU765919.1:22319-74095 GCA_026770625.1 Nicotiana glauca | reverse complement strand
TTTATGATTCTAATTAAAAAAAGATACAATTCCCCATACCACCTTTGAGCACGAAGTCAAACGAAAAAGAAGGAAAAGATGAGAGGAGAAAGGGGTAGAAGGAAAAGAAAACTGGAGATTGGAAGACACTTGAATGCTTCTCGGCATTAACCCCTTTTAATTTTTCTTTTCTTTATATTTTTTGATATTTTTTAATTAGAATCATAAACTTTTATTCGCTTCTTAAAGCGTGTAGTCACGCATTTTATCCAACTCAGCAAAGCAAATGCCATATAGACTTGGTCAATGGTCAAAAGGGTTTAAAATATTACTTATGAACGAGTAGAGGTGTCTAGATGAAATTTCATTAAATTTGGGGACCGGGATGATAAAGTGTCACAAGTATAAGTGTCATTTAGGCTATTTTGCCTTTAAAAATAAATAAAGATGCAATTTTTAAATTTTTCTTTAAGTTAGGAAACGATAAAGATTGAACTCTGTTGCATACAAGAAATCAAAGTAATTTGGAAGAGAATCATGCAGAACCCTAATTTAGAGGAGAGAGAAATGAGACCCTTTATTCAACTGGATCATATATTTTCGTTAAAATAGTACGGGCTAGTCAATTTTTGGACTGGTCGTTCAAAAATAGCAAGTATTTGCCAAGTTATTGAAAAATAGCCACTATTTTGCTGCAACAGAGACCGTCATAATATACCGGAGTTCGGTGCATCTGTGTATGAACTTCCAACATATTATGCTGGACCTATATACTTTGCTGGCTCCAATATATTATGCTTGATCGGTATATTATACTGGAACTCCTTTATATTAGATTGGAGTTTCAGTATATTATACTAGAACTCCAGTATATTATGCTGGAGTATTTTTCCGGATTTCGAACAATGTTTTCATTGAGATTTATCTTTACATGAAAAGTGGATAAATTTTTATTACTTTTAAAACTGTGGCTATTTTTGAATAACCATTTGTAAATCTGGCTATTTTTGAATTTCTCCCAAACGTATAATTAATGTACAATCCATATATACCGGATAAAAAGAATAAACAATAAATCTAACCAGCTATTTGTGTAATTTGTTCTTTCTCTTTACAGAATATGTTCTCCCTGCTTTGACTAAACTAACAACTAGGTACGCATATACAAGAAAGGTAGGTTATTTTTACAAAGAGTTATTACAAAAATAAAGGAATTTTTACCAGTTGTAGTAAAGGTTTATACTTTATTTATTTAAATAAATACCTTTTAAAAAATTATATTCTATAGCTACATTTTGATTTTTATAGTCACATATCTATTTATGGTCACCTCCTACCCTTAAGCCATAAAATACACTTTGTATTATTTTTCTCTCTCATTCTTTTAGATTTTTCTCCACCCTCTCTCTCTCAACGCAGTCTTTCTCCGTGAATAGCCATGATTCTCCACTGGTTCATCTCCATTGTCAAATGAAATTTTCATTGTCAATGGCCTGGGGATCTGAATCATTGTCGATCAAGCCCTATAGAGAAGGATGGAGGTTCGAAATCTACTATAGAAAGGTAAATTGAGGCTGAAAATGAAAATTTCGTATAACTATGTTTAATGGTTGAAGAGTCTGTTTATGTAAGGTCCCGTAAAACTTTCTACCCAAAACTCAAAAGCTCGTAGTGCCAAATTAGGAATACGTGTAAGAAATGTGTAAATTTGGACCCTTTGGACTGATCTGTGCACTAAAAACTCAAGAAATAATGTTTTTAAAAATAGTGCGATTATGCGGTTGAGAATATTTTCACAGAACAGGTATGCGGATCGCATAGTCGCCGCACAGTGAAACGGTATGTTGGAAAAATTTGAGGTCAACTATGCGGTCAATTATGCGATCGGATAATCGATATGCGGACCGCATAGTCGTCGCATAATCCCCTTGGAAATTTGTAAGGGGTAGTTCTGCGGTGCACTATGCGGCCACAGAACGGGTATGCGAACCATATTTCTGTCGCATACCCAAATAGTATCTTCAGGTTTTGGGAAGCATTTTGCGGTCCATTCTGCGGACCGCATGTCAATTTTGCGATCGCAAATGTGATCGCAGATTTGAGTCGGGATCCTATTTTCTAAATTTTAAAACCCGACCCTCTGTCGTTATATCTTGTGCAATAGCTCATTTTGATCCTATTTCCTAGTACTTTTAGAGTGAGAAAGATGGTCTAAGAGAGGGGAAGTGATTTTCATCAAAAATTTCTCCACAAATCCTTACTAAACATTGAAGATAATCAAGTGACGCACCTAAACCTTCATCCCAAGAGATAAGACTTCATCACCTCAGCTCTTAAATTTTACACATAGCCATAAGAGTTCATTAGTGAGGTAATTTATAGGCATAAAATAGATTTCTTGCAAGCGTACAAGATCATGGAGTATTGGGAAGTTGTGAACTAAAAAGAAAGCAATTAGGGTATGAAATGATAGAAATTTCTTTCAAAAGCGACCTAAGATCACAATGCACCCCTAGTACTTTATAATATGCTCAAACGAGCTAGAACTCTAATCTTGTTCCCTAATTATTGGTTCAACTTGTAATTCTTGTACAATAGATCGAAGTGCTAAGAGTTCCAGAATTTTATAAGGATTAATGGAAGCTATATTGAGGTATGTATGGCTAAAACCCTGTCTTTTAGAAATTGAGCTTCATTACTGCTTGTGTAAATATGGTAAGGCTAAAGTTTGGATTCTTGCATTAATTATTTTTTTACATGAATTAATGTTGTAATTTTATATGCGTGAAAGAGGTGTCACAACGTAATCAATGTGCTATCTTGATAACTGGAAAGGGGCAAGAGGTATGAATCATGTATTGAAATGCTTAGACTTTAATTTAGATTGAAATTGTGTTGTTGTGCCATCTACTGGGAATGTTATTTATGCTTACGATTTAAATAGCCAATATGTGCACCTGCTGTCATAAATGGCAAAGCTAATATTAAAATTGGGAATAATGTAAAATGTGCCCTAGTGCCAAGAATGATGCGATAAGTTGTGGCCCCAAGTGATTATGAAATGATATATGTGAAATGAAATGACTAATGAGGAAGGAACAACGCCGTGGTAAGGCGGTCTAGCCGATTGGGCCGTGATCGGAGCCATGCCGCACACATGGTGGTATTATGCTGAAATTGAATTCCGGAAAAAGGGAAAATGAGATTGTGATTGAAGCGTATGCCTCAAATGAAGCAACCTAGCCGATCGGGTAGAGATCGGACTCTGCTCAAGATAGCCGTGGTATTGTGAGCAATGATGAATAATGTGAAATGCCCCAAACTAAAAACAACGGAAAAATGATGTGAATGTTGTATGATTCCTTTATTTGATAATGTTGTGATAGTTTAAAGCTTCTGAGTTATACTTGTGATTTCTTATTCTTGTACGAAAGTTCTTTCTAGTTAGATGGTATTTAGTTATGCATAATAGTACTATTCCATGGTACTACCATCCCTTTTGCCAGGGGCGCTACATTTTTAAATGAATGTAGGTGGCTCTATAGCGGACAATGCCGATCATGCGTAGCGGAGTGTTCTCATCCCGAAGACTTTGTGAGCCCCTTTTTCCTTCAAGGGGTTATGATGTACTTTTTTGTTGTAGACTTCTATTTTTGATGTATAGCCGGGGCTTTGTTGCCGGCATTGTCATAATTCGTCTTTTGTATCCATAGAGGCTCTGTAGATGTTGTGTGGGTTATGTTGGTTAGGTTAATAATCTGTGTTACAACTCTATTCTCTAGTTCGTCTAACCAATGACTATATAAAATCTTGGAAACTTAACCACGATTTAAGATTTGTAATATAAAAATGAACTAAAAACATTGAATGCTTAATGTTTTCTATTGTCTGATTATTCGAAAGCCGGATTCCTTAATCATCTTGAGTTGGGTAGAAAGCGTCAATAAGGCTTGCTCAGTTGGGTTCACTCGATTGAGCGCCGGTTGCGCCTCCCGAGGTTGGAGCGTGACAAACTTGGTATTAGAGCCTAAGGTTTTAAAGTGTCCTAGGATGTCTCGGAGCCATGTCTAGTAAAGTCCTTCTTCTCGGTGTGAAGTCGACCACATTTATAAGTTGGAGGCTACTTGGGCATTAGGAATAACACCCTTCTTTGATATTCTGAATCGTGCGGCAATTGTGAAACGATTCCTTCTCTAATTGGTGCATTGTTCTACCTTTCAGTAAATGACACCTAATAAGAAAGCGAAAATTGGTCAAGAAGCCAATGCCACCTTAGGAGTGGCTGATGAATCACTGCTTGATATTGCAGGCGAGGGTAATCGCCCTGCTAACAACCTGCCTGGTTTATTTATTCCAAAGCAGACTACCCCATGTTGATACACAATTTTTTCCTGTATATTTTTTTATATATGCAAAATAATTTCAAAATACTATATATATGCATATATAAGTATGCCTAAGTTTTAGTATTTTTCCCAATTTTTAAATATTTTTAAATCAATTTATTATCCATTTTAACAGTACAAAAACCAATAATTATTCTCAAAATTATCATCTTGGTGAATAACTTATTTTATTCTCATATTTATAAGAAAATATAGCTAGGGTAATTTTTATATATTTTTACAAATTTATTTGGTATTTAAATGTCAAATTGCATATAATTGTAATTTTAGTCTATTTTGAGAATTAATAGCATTTTATAATTATAAAATTAATTCCAATATTTTTAAATTAATATTTATATATTATTAACTGATCCAGTACGTTAATTTTCTTTCAAAATTATTTTTACTATTTTTATAAAATAAAAGAGGGGGAAACTGACTATTTAAAATTTGGCCTCATTTCGTTTCAATTGCAACCCCATTACATTTCGATTATAGACACATTGACCCCCCCTAATTGACCCAATTTTGAATTCCAACCGGACCATCCCAATTCCATACCCTTAACCCATTTTAACTACCCGACCCAAGCCTCTTTTAATCCAGGCCGTTGATTTCCCCTTACCATTTTAATTCACCCAAACCCCTAACCCTAACTCATTTCATTCTATCAGCCGCCCCTGAATACCTTTTCTTTCTCAAACTCTCTCGAAGGTTCTTGAAACCCTAGCCTTTCTCACCATCTTCAACCTCAATCTCACCGGAATCCATGGCCTCTCAGGCCATGGATGGCCTATACTCACCTCTCTCCACTCTTAAACTCTTGGTGTTTGAAGTTTCGAGGTATGACCTCGATGGTGCCCGCTTCTCCGATTTAAGGTTCTATGGCTTCTCCGGCCTAGGTCCGACTTATCCAAAGTATTTCGAGCCTGGTTCTGCCTTAGCCGACTTGGATCAGACCTTTTCCAAGCCTTTCTCATCCTAGGGTTCCTCTGAAACCCTAGCTATTCGAGGTTTTCTCTATTTGTTTTCTTAAATCTATTCTATGCATGTGCTCTACTTGAGTTCTTAAACGTTTTCCCTAATTTATTCTTTCGAAAATTACTTCTTTTCGATTTAGGGTTTCTGAAAAACTCAAAATGTTTTCTCCGACTTTTCTTTTCCATTTTCTTTGTGTATATTTGTCACGCATGTGTTTCTGCTGCTTTCTTATATTTTTCTACTATATATGTTCTTTTGTGCCTTGTCTTTCTACTGTGTTTCTACACCATGCTTACATGTTCGTCCTACTGTATTTTTCCTATATGTCTTGTTGATATACTTTTCTGGTATTTTGTGTTCTCCTACTCTATGTATCTCCTACTGAGTTCTTGAGTTCTTTGTTTGCCTTTTTTACTGGACCTTGTTTGAGTTCTCTTTAAACATGTTTCGTCTACTATTTTCTTAAGTGTTAGACTACCTCTTCTCTCTTCTGAACTTGTTTAAGTCCCAGATTTTTCTTAAACATGTTCTTTCTACCCTCACTATGCTCCAAATTAGTTTCTTCACTTTGTTGTTTCAAACTTGCTATTGTATCTATTTTTTTCTCATAAGTCTCTAAAAGAGACCACTGAGCCTGTTTCAATTATCTGTCTCCTCGTCTCTATATCTGATTCGAGTTGGAAAACCTAGGATTTGGGTTTTGGCGAGTTTCGATCTTGTGTTTGGACTATGATTCTATTTTGGGAACCCTGGACTCTCTCAGATTCATTCTGAGTTTATAAACTGAGCTTGGACTTCTTTGTTTATGACTCTGAACTTTTTCTATGCTAGACTCTTCTATTGATTGGTATGACAGTTCTTCGTGCTTGAGCATGGCTATATGTTTTTATATGTGTGATGAATTCTTTCTTTCGAAAAGATTTTCCAACTTATGATTGATTCAGAATCCTTTTCTTTAGGTTTGATTGATTGTTACTGATTTTTCCTTAAGTAAAACCTTTCTCCTTTTCTGACTGGATTCATCCATACCAAATTCAAACCTTGGGATTTACTGGCTATTTAATTGATTTTCATTTCTTATTTGCACAAATCGTGTGTTGTCAAGACTTTTCCTTAAATATACCTCTATGTATTTACCCCTCTTGTACTGCTTTGAAAAGGTGTTTGATTGGTCTCTTTCCTTAATTATTTTTACCCGTTTGAAATCAGAATCCCTTAACTAAAGGGAAACCTTGTGAAATTGATTTCCAAACTATCTTCTTACCTATTTCTACTTGCTTTCTACACTATAAATACATGGCCTTCTTTAACACATGAAAAAATAGTCAACACGATCAAACAACTTTCAATTCAATACTTTCACACACCTTGAATTTGACACTTTTCAGACACTTTCAATCACACAACTTTTCAATTTAATACTTTTCGCCACTCAAGTATCATAGTTTTCTAATCATAGCATCTTGACTTTTTACTTGCAATTTGGCTTTACAAGACTACTACTTTCTTTCTCTTATTTCCCTGAAATTGGTATGTTCTAATTTAGTTTTCAGCCTCATCCCAATGTGTTTGTTTTACAGCTTCTACAATTCTGTCTACTTTGATGTCTATGCCGAGTGTTAAATATGTATGCTATTCTCTTTTCATCTATTTCTGCCGTGAATCCCTGTACCCCTATTCCCCTCAATGTGTTTGAGTTAAAGTTCAGAACATGGCAACATCCAAATTGCTTCTCATATTTGGACTTGATCCTTTAAGGGATCCTAACTCCCAAACAATGTGGCTAACAGGCTGGTCGGGGTGTGCCAGCATCTCCAATTGCTGGGTATGACCACCAGCCTGTCTTGGTTTTCCCCAAAATGCCCTCTATTGCACTTACACTCTCTCCTAGCTTCTCAGTTCTACCCCCTCTTATGAGCCTTGCTTTGGGACCTTGAGTTCCATATGAACTTGGACATTTGAGGGCTGGCCCTTCCACACTACACTATAATTCAATTCTGCAATGTATTTGGGTGTAAGCACTGCCCGGAGTCCACTTGAGACTCTTAGGGAACTCTGATACATCCCAAATAAGAGAAAGGCTTTGGAAATTTGATCTTTGGGGTTGGTTTACTTCATGCTTTAGACAGAAGACTGAATCAGGTTCTCCTTGGTTAGAATTTTTTAGTTTTTTTGATGTAATTTTACTTATTTTTCTTATTCAACTCTGGGCTGCAATAATCTTGGAATATCTATTGAGGCTTTTAGTGGAAAGGGGAGGGTACATCATGCATGCAAAAGGGGTAGATATCATGTTTATAGGAACTTAATACACTTCTGCAATCATGTCCTACTTTCAGTTATGCATTTTCATATAGAAATCATGTTTATAGGTTACACATTCACATAGAAACCACGTCTATAAGTTCGACATTTTCATATACAAATCATGCTTATAAATTTCTGCACTTCTGTATTATCCAGAAAACATGACTATAGGTTCTGCATTTCCATATAGAAATCCTGTTTATAGGTTCTGCATTTCATATAGAAATCCTGTTTATAGGTTCTGTATTTTCATATAGAAACCTTGTCTATAGGTATCTACACTTCTGCATTTTTATAAAAGCCATGTCTATAGCTTTCTGCATTTCATATAGAAACCATGTCTGTAGGTTTCCGCATTTCTGCATATCACATAGATAACATGGCTATAGGACTTCCTGAATTCTGCATATGCATCTATCACTAGGCAAACGTATTTATAGGTTTGAATAACAAACAACATTCTAGACACCATGCCTATAGGACTTCTGCACTTTTTTTCCGATTGTAAACATTTTAAAATTATTTAGCACCTAGAAAGCATGCCTATAGGAGCTATCAACTAAATCTGAATCGTCTATTTCGCCTATAAGTCTAAAATCAGTAAATAGCTTTGCTTAATATCTACAGAACTTATGCTTTTTGTAACCAACAAGTCTTCTTCTTTAAAATTAGTACACTCCTGCATTGTTAGATATCATGCCTATAGGTTTCACCTAGGCAAGCCATAAGGTGAATTAGTTAATGGAATCAATCTTCGTTAAATTCCAACCAGCAGGTAGGCCTGATTCGGGTTTCTTATCTGAAATATGTAATAAATCAGTCTGCCTTACATTTTCTTTGACCATAACCCGTATGTGCAATACATGCTAAACAATCTATCTTTAAGTTGAGGAGGCATGTTTGAGACTTTAATTGTTATGTGTTGCTCCATATCTGCTCTACGTGTTTTGATTGTCGCCTTAGAATTTTATCATTTTAAAATCACAAAAGCCCAAATCTCCCTTCCCTTTAGGACTAGTAGTTCCCAAATGCCTCCGGGGCTGATAGAATTTGGGACGGGTAATAGCATGCAATAAGTAAAACGAGACCATTTCGGGTTTAATACCTTAACGGGGTGGGAAAGAGTAGATATGGATATGATGACCACGCGATAACACCACCTGTATAAATGGTTACCGGGTGTTGTGTGGCGTGATCCATATTATGTATAAAGCTAGGACCCATTCCCTTATTTGTTTACTTTATTTCAGAATTTCAACTGCTTTTCTCAAACTTCAGCTTTTAATTACTTTTAATTTGTAACAACTATGTGAAAATTTTCTCTTTTTACTCGTTTATTCAAAATCTCTAAAACTGCTTCTTCCCTCAAATTTCAACTTCTCCAACTTCGTTTAACTGTAATCATTCACAACAATTATGTGAAAACCCCCTCATATTTGTAATTCTTATTTGTCTATTTATTGTTTGCACTTAAAGTCACAATTATAGTATGGGCGGGAACCACACTAGTGGATCCCGAAGGGTGCCTAACACCTTCCCCTCGGGATAATTTCAAGCCCTTACCCAATCTCTGGTTCTAAATCAAAGTTCTTCTTAGTATCGTAATGCACTTAATTATTAGGTGGAGACTCTTCAATTCAATCCCAATTCCCAAAAGGAAACGAGTTGTCCGCCCAAATGTCATAAACCTGATTTCGCGAGAAAAAGGGGGTATCGATAGCATGGCGAATCTCCTGGGGACTTCTTTAAGGCTTTTACCATTTTATGCTATTTGTGATGTTGTGCTTCTTTATATGTCTTTATTTGTCTAAATGCCTTTAAGTTTTTTTTCTCTCTTCTACCTTGAAACTGACTTGGCTTTTTGTTTCTTTTCTTTATTTCTCTTAATGCTTTCCTTTATCGCTTTCCTTTAATACTGTTGTAAATTATGAGAAACGGTTGTAATTATTACTTTTTGAACGTGCAAGTGCGTGACAACTTGTTAATTATTGTAACTGCATATTCAACATCATATTCCATTCGTGCCAAACAAAATACCATAGCAATGCTTATAATGAGTGGTTGCTCCCTTTAGATATTATCACCCCCTAAATCCGGCAAAGGCATATTTGTGATAAAAGCAGTCGATCAATAGTGTAGTCGACGGTTATGTGCCTTTCCCTCTTGAGTTGTCTGCTCACGGGTACCAGTCTAATACCCCATAGAAACTTTACTCTGTTTAATTGTGCATGCATCATGGTCAAACCTAGCCGAGTCAGTTATGCTGTCCGCATAATAATTTTTTAAGATAGCCTTGTCCAAAGTCCACCGGGTTTTCCCAAAACCCAAACGGATGCTACCACGTTTTGTGCATTTTTTGGAGAACTAAATGCTTGTTATGCTAATTATTGGTATTTAATAGTTGAGTCTGATGGGGGTAAGGGCCTAACACTTTTGTCTTGCAGAAATGAGGCTCGAGGTCCCCAGATTCGACATGGTCACCAACATCCACCCCAAATTGTTAAGCTAGTGGGAAGATCTTCATTCCAGTGATCAAGCTCTTGTCCGAAAATATCTAGGAAATCTACCCACTCTCCTGGAAATTCAACCCAACAACAAAATCATAGAAGCTGCCACTATATTTTGGGATTGTGATAGGTCTGTGTTCTGCTTTGGAGACATTGAGATGACACCCCTGCTTGAGGAAATAGGAGGACTGGCTGGAATACCGTGGGAAACTTCGGGTTTGTTGATGCCGAAAAATCGCAAAGGTAGAGGTTTTCTCAAAATGATGGGTCTAAAGAAGAATCCAGACTCAACATGTTAGAAGGAGTCGTACATTCCCTTTGACCACTTATACGAAAGGTACGGTCACAATAAATCTTACCGTACTTATCCTGATGAGTTCGCCCTCGCATTATTGGGGCATAACCATAGAAGGGTCTTTGTCTTCATGTTCTGTTTCTTGGGGATGATAGTATTTCCTATGAAGAAAGTGAGGATCCTTACCCGACTAGCCATGGTCACCAAGACCTTAATGGAAGGAATTGGCAGGCAACCATTTAGCATAATGCCCATGATTATTGCCGAGATATACCGATCCTTGGAGAAATGCCAACAAGGAACCAAACACTTCGAGGGTTGCAACTTGCTGCTCCAACTCTGGCTCATGGAGCACCTCCAAAAGGGTGAGTACCGACAGGAAATCCATCGTAGGGACTGGGACGATCATATAGCCTTCCATCAACCAAGGAGGATGAACTACATGCCCAATATGTTTGCTCAGCCGGAAGATGCCAAAGGATGGGTAGAACTGTTTGAAAATCTGAAAGAGAATCAAGTACAATGGATGTTCGAATGGTTTCCTACTGAAGAATTCATTGCCCAATCTAGAGATGCACTGTTTCTGATACTTATCGGTTTGAGAGGAACTTATCCTTATGTCCTTCTCTGAGTCATGAGACAGGCTGATAGGAAGCAGGTTATACCAAGGGTGTACAAGATGAGTCACTTCCGGGCTGATTTCCAAGCTGATGACCGCCCTTACAAGTGCCAAGCCCAACACATGTGGCACTACAAAATCGTCATGGGAAGAGACACTATTGAGCCGGACAGGTACCATGCTGGTTATACTCCATACTATCCAAGTTGGCTGGAGGATAATCATAATGGTTTGGGTTAACTCGGGTTTGTTCGAGGTCATAGGATCCTCGATGAGAAGGTTGAAGCACAGGTTAAGTACAACCAACTGCGTAAGAGGATTCGGGAATGCGAAAATGAGCACCGTGAAATTCAAGAAGCCAACCAAAAGCTGATTGAAGAGTGGGAAGACATGGCTGTCAGTGCTAACAAGCGACTGGGGTACTTGGAGCGGGGTTTGGTGGCTCTGGAAAGGAGGTTCATCAAGAGGATCGAGGACTGCCAAAATGCTGAAGGAAACGAAGGTGGACACCTAGCCAGAGCCTACTTACTGCTAGGACTTCGCAAGCTGGTGAAGCTATTCGATGGAGCTAAAGATGCCGAGTCTGGGGAAGGTTATTCTGGGACCAATTAGTTAGGATTCCTTTTCTTTTTCTTAAATTTAATAAGGCCAATGGCCAATAGTAACATTTTATCTTCTGCTATTTTAGTGTCGTTTTGGGATTCGTCTTATTTTTATCAATAAAATGAGGCATTTAGCATAATAAGTTCTCCAAATCAACTTATCTCTAGGCCTACCTCGGGCACAACGAGGCTCCCAAATTAGGACACAATTTACATTCCTGCACTATTTGTTTAAATATCGTAACATTTTTTTCTTATAATCCTTACTGACTTGTTACCTTTTTGTTTTTGCTTTTGTTTATTCCCCTCCCCAAAGGTTAGTTCATGAGCTCTTGCAACATCAGCATATTTTACAAGATCCAGGAACCCTCCACCTACTCCTCCTTCCAATCCTGTCAGGCACAAAAGCAAAAGAAGAATGGAAGATTCAAACAACTCAGCTGAAGGGTAGAGTTCACTCGTGGTGGTATGGTCCCCAAGGAAAATGCCTCTCAGATAGAACAAAAACTACTGAAATTCCAAGAAGAGCTTGATCAAGTCCAGAATTTGGCAAGTCTGTCATTTTCCCTCACCACTCCAGAAGTTACCTTCCCAAATACTCAGAACCCTATACCTCCACAAAATATCCCAAAGTAACCCGCTCCTCACCACCACTGCAATACGTGCCACACTCCCAACAATGCTCCACTACCCATCTCGAAACCTTTGAACTCTACAAATGACCACTGTCACACCCTACACAACACCCCCATCTACGTGGAGACCGTGCCACACTCCACCCGGCCCATCTCAAGCACACCCGAGTCCGATGATAAGGACTTGCTTATCAGAAATCTGGCCGAAGAGATTAAGAAGTTGACCACCAGAATTCAAGGCGTTGAGGAAGTAAGGGAATTGAGGGGCTAAACTATGAAGATCTAAGCATACAGCCCGATGTCAAACTTCCCGAGGGGTACAAACCTCTCAAGTTCGAAATGTTTGATGGTACAGGGGATCCCAGGGTTCACTTGAGAACATACTGTGACAAGCTGGTCGGAGTGGGAAAAGACGAGAAGATCCACATGAAGCTTTTCATGAGGAGCCTGAAAGGAGATGATCTGTCTTGGTACACTAGCCAAGACCCGAAGAAGTTGTAAAACTGGGTAAGTATGGCATCCGACTTCATGGACAGATTTAGGTTCAACATGGAAAATTCACCAGATGTGTTTTACATTCAGAATTTAAAGAAGAAACCCATAGAAATATTCCGCAAGTATGCCACTCATTGGAGATCAGAGGCTGCAAAGGTTCGACCTACTTTAGGGGAAGAACAAATGAACAAGTTTTTCGTGCGGGCTCTAGATCCACAATACTATGAAAGACTGATGCTGATCGAGAACCATAAATTTTCTGACATCATCAAGCTAGGAGAAAGGATCGAGGAGGGTATCAAGAGTGGTATGGTTACGAAATTTGAAGCCTTGCAAGCCACCAATAAGGCTCTACAGTTTGGTGGTACATCCAAGAAAAGGGACGTAGGCGCAGTGATGGTTGCACAAAGAACCAAATCACCCGTCAAATACCAAACTTATCTTATGCCTCCACTTACATATCAACCCACTCTAAATTACCAAGAACCCTCGCCTTCCTACCAAACTCCCCCTCCTACTTATCAGTCACCTCCACCTCCTACATACCAACCTGCTTCACCTAGATATTCCCAACCCACACACGTCTACCAAGCCCACTATCAATTACCTCCCCCTTGCCAAAACTTTCCTAGACCCCGACCAAATTTCGATCGCAGACCTCCCAAACATTATACTGCCATTGCTGAACCAATCGACCAACTGTATGAAAGACTCAAAGCTGCTGGTTATGTCACTCCTATCCCTACTATAAGCCCTGGAAATCCTTCCCAATGGGTCAACCCAAATAAAACCTGTGCATACCATTCTGGTATGAAAGGGCATACCATTAATGAATGTCGCTCCCTGAAGGATAAGATCCAGGATTTGATTGAAAATAAGATCATCATGGAAAAAGATCCTGCTCTGAATGTCCGCAATAATCCTCTACCAGACCACAAGGAAGGAAGTGTTCACATGATTGAAATACAGGAGGATTGGGATCCCAAAGGATCAATCTGTTTGATCGCAGAAGGCGATGATCCAAAGAAACCAACAGTCACCGTTAATCCAATTGTAGTCCAGATTTAGTCTTCTGGAGATGCCGAGGTGAACATGTCCATACCACTTGAGTTTGAAACACCAGCCTCTGCGAAGACGCCAACACCGATTGAGGTCGAGGTTGGGTCCCCAAAGGTTCCTAAACCATTTAAAGTTGTTGTATTACCTTCCAAAGCAAGGGTGCCAATCCCGGTATCAATGACAGCCGTGACACCATTCCACACAAAAGCCATACCAAGGGACTACACAACCGAGGCAAGAAGGAAAGGGAAAGCCAAGTTCGGGAAAACAGTTGCAGCACAAGGTATAACAAGGACTGGCAGGGTTTACACCCCAGAACACTTGACTGAGTCAAGTAAGCAGACCTCTGGTCGACAAACCATCACTGAAACTGGGCCCGATGATCTCTGGAGAAAGATACAAGCAAAGGAATACTCAGTCATTGATCAGCTGAACAAAACACCAGCACAGATTTCTATCCTTGCTCTGCTACAGAGTTTTGATGCACACAAGAATGCCTTGTTAAGAGTGCTGAGTGAGGCATATGTACCAAGCAACATCACCGGTGGAGAGATGGCTAACATGGCAGGCCAAGTATTGGAAAGTCACAAAATCACTTTTCATGAAGATGAGCTGCCATCAGAGGGATTAAGTCACAACAAGGCATTGCACATCACCGTGCAGTGTGAAGATTATTTTATCACCAAGATCCTAGTCAATGGGGGGTCCAGTCTCAATATTTGTCCGTTGGTAACGCTTAGGACCTTGGTAAATGGGTTGCATGAAATCAAGGACGGGGCCATCAATGTTACAGCTTTCGATGGTTCTCAGAGGTCCACTATTGGGGAGATTAGCCTATGTTTGCAAATGGGGACCACTTGGTTTGACGTTGACTTTCAAGTGATAGACGTGCCGGCATCTTACAATCTATTGTTGGGACGACCATGGATTCACGCTGCCGGGGCCGTGGTATCAAAATTACACCAGGCAGTGAAGTTTGAGTGGAATCACCAAGAGGTGATCATCCACAGCGACGGTAGCAATCCCATATATAGTCACCAGACCATCCCAGCAATTGGAGGAAGAGGAAGGATAGGCGGGAAAACTTACCACCACATCGAACGAGTTAATTCCGTTGATAAGGATAAGTGGTGGGATAACAAAATTGAAAGAATACTGAACTGGAGGGGTATGAACCTGGCAAAGGACTTGGAAAGAATCTCCAAGAAGCACGACACCACTTTCGGATTGGGATATGAGTATACCTGGAAAGAATTCAATGAATGGTCGCCACCCTAGTGCGGCCCTTACTATCCATTCGAGCAGTTGATACCCAGTTTGGAGCAGACCTTCCAACCGCCCGAGGTCATCTATGGTTCAGAAGAAGAAGAAGCCCTAGCAGCAATGAAGAATTTGTTCCTAGAAGATGAGGATATGGATTGCTGTATCATTCTCGAGGAGGAGGGGGAGGAGGGGGAGGAAGGCCCTTCCATACAGGCAGTAAGCAGAGGAGCACGCCTCAATAACTGGACTGTCAGAACCACCAGAGCCCAGCTTGCCTTGGGGTATCAAGGCTGAACAAGCACCATGCACTATTTTATTTTACTAGTTTACTTTCCTTTCGCATTTTATTTTTTTGCAAGAAAGAGCTCCAATGTTCAAAACATTTATGGAATTTATCAAAGCATTTCAATTTCCTTATAAATCTTACTCTTATTATTTTCTCTCATTACTTTACTTATACAACATTACTATTACTTATCTTGATGAACCAATGACTGTGACACGCAACGAGATAACGTAATAAACGGACATAGATTCAGAGGAAGATGATATACCGGAAGAGATTGTTAGGGAAGTTGAGAATTTCGAGAATAGACCCAAGTCCAACCTGGATAAAACTGAGATTTTTAACTTGGGAGATGAAGAAAATGTCAAAGAAACTCGCATCAGTGTTCATTTGTCACCGTTAGAGAAGCTAGAGTATACAAAGTTTCTAAGAGAATTGAGGATATATTTTCCTGGTCGTATGACGACATGACTGGTCTGAGTAGATCTATTGTGGCTCACAAACTGCCGACTGATCCAGCCTGTCTGCCAGTAAAACAGAAGCTCAAAAAATTCAGGCCATATATGAGTTTGAAAATCAAGGAAGAGGTCACTAAGCAGGTCAAAGCTAAGGTTCTAAGGGTAGTGGAGTATCCAACGTGGTTAGCCAACATCGTGCCAGTGCCGAAGAAAGACGGGAAGGTTAGAGTCTGTGTCGACTACCGGGATCTCAACCGGTCCAGTCCAAAAGATGACTTCCCCTTGCCAAATATACACATCCTGATTGACAACTGCACCAAGCATGATCTGCAGTCATTTGTTGATTGTTTTGCTAGGTATCATCAGATCTAGATGGATGAAAAAGATGTTGAGAAAACGGACTTCATTACGCCGTGGGGGATGTATTGCTACAAGATGATGCCGTTTGGGTTAAAGAATGCAGGGGCACCTACATGAGGGCCATGATTACCATTTTCCATGATATGATACATAAGGAGATTAAAGTATATGTGGATGATATCATCATCAAGTCCAAAAAAGCATCGATCACATGGAAGATCTGAGGAATTTTTTCAACAGACTAAGAAGATACAACCTGAAACTGAATCCCGCAAAATGTGCATTCGGGGTTCCAGCTGGAAAATTGCTTGAGTTTATTGTGAGTCACCGGGGAATAGAATTGGATCCATCAAAGGTCAAAGCTATTCAAGAATTGCCACCGCCAAAGAACAAGAAAGAAGTAATGAGTTTCTTGGGGAGACTTAACTACATCAGCCAGTTTATAGCACAATCTACCATTATCTGTGAGCCGATCTTCAAGATATTGAAAAAGGACGCCGCTACCAAATGGACCGATGATTGACAAAAGGCTTTCTACAGAATCAAGGAGTACTTGTCAACACCTCCAGTTTTGGTCCCCCCCGAGCCAGGTAGACCCCTAATACTCTACCTTGCGGTATTGGATGGAGAGTTCGGTTGTGTTCTGGGGCAGCGTGATGAAACGGGGAGAAATGAGCAGGACATCTACTATCTCAGCAAGAAGTTCACTCCGTACGAGGCCCGTTATTCTCTATTGGAACGCACCTTCTGTGCTTTGACTTGGGTAGATCAGAAGCTGAGGCACTATTTTTGCACCTATACTATGTATCTCATATCATAGTTGGATCCATTGAAGTACATCTTTCAGAATCCCATGCCCACTGGCAAACTATCCAAGTGGAAAATCCTACCGAGCGAATTCGACATTGTTTACGTGACCTAGAAAGCAGTCAAGGGACAGGCATTAGCAGATCACCTGGCCGAAAACCCTGTGGGTGGAGAATACGAGCCCCTAAAGACGTATTTTCCAGATGAAGAGGTATCATTCATAGGAGAAGACATTGCAGAGTCCTATGATGGTTGGAGGATGTTTTTCGACGGAGCAGCAAATTTCAAAGGAGTTAGCGTGGAGCAGTCCTAGTATCAGAAACTGGCCAGCATTATTCGGTATCTGCCAAACTCAGATTCTCGTGCACCAACAATATGGCTGAGTACGAATCCTACATCTTGGGGCTCAATATGTCCATTCACATGAACATTCAAGAGCTGATAGTAATCTGGGATTCAGACCTGCTCATACATCAGGATGGAGGAGAATGGGCGACCAAGAATTCTAAGATACTCCCTTATCTGCACCATATGCAGGAATTGAGAAAGAGGTTCACGAAGACAGAGTTCCAGCATGTTCCAAGAATCCAGAATGAGTTCGCCAATGCATTGGCCACCTTATCATCTATGATACAGCATCCAGATACAAACTTCATCGATCCTATTCCGGTGAAGATCCATGATCAGCCAACTTACTGTGCTCATGTCGAAGAGGAAGCAGATGGAAAGCCTTGGTCTCATGACATCAAGGAATATTTGGCAAAATAAGAATACCCAGAACTTGCAAATGCTACTCAAAAGCACACACTTCGAAGGTTATCCAACAATTTCTTTCACAGTGGAGGAATCCTGTATAGGAGGACTCCAGATTTGGGATTACTAAGGTATGTCGACGCAAGGGAAGCATCCAAACTGCTAGAGGAAATTCATGTCGGGACCTGTGGTCCGCATATGAACGGTTTTGTCTTAGCAAAGAAGATCCTCCGTGCTGGTTACTTTTGGATGACAATGGAAACAAACTGCATCCAGTATGTCCGAAAATTCCACCGGTGTCAGATACATGCGGACATGATAAAGGTACCTCCAAATGAGCTTAATGCAACAAGCTCACCATAGCCGTTCGCCCATGGGGAATGGATGTTATCGGACCGATTGAACCAATCGCTTGCAACGGGCACAGATTCATCCTAGTGGCAATTGATTATTTTACCAAATGGTTCGAAGAAGCATCTTACAAAGAAGTGACTAAGAAAGCCGTGGCAGACTTTGTCCGTCACTGCATTTTTTGCCAATTCGGGATTCCAGAATCAATCATCACTGATAACGGTTCCAACTTCAATAGTGACTTAATGAAAGCTATGTGTGAGACCTTCAAGATCAGACACAAGAATTTCACAGCCTACCGGCGTTAGATGAATGGAGCCATAGAAGCCGCCAACAAGAGTATCAAGAAGATACTAAGGAAGATGATAGAGAAGCATAAGCAATAGCACGAAAAACTATCGTTCGCTCTATTGTGGTATCGCACCACAGTACTGTAACGACCCGACTTGTCGTTTTAAGAATTTGTGTCTCGTTCAACGGCTTAAGACATTGAGAAGCTTGGTAATATGCATTATGACCCGCATATGTGCTCGAGGTTGGTTTTCGTAAGATTCAAAGTAAAAATTTAAGGAAAACAATCTCATTTTGAAGCTCAAATGGAAAAAGTTAACCGGAGAGTTGAATTTTGAGCAAATAACCTCGGAATGGATTTTTGATGATGTCAATAGATTCTTAAGGTGATTTCAGATTTAGACGTGTGTCTGAATTTGGATTTAGAAGTTTGTAGGACAATTCGGTGCATTTTGGCGAAATAAGAAAGTTGACGTGTTCTAATTATACTATTATGTGTGGGGAAGAGGACTTTTAAAATGATTGATATCAATTGGATACGATAATAAGTGAACGAGACATATTATAAGAGATATGGGGTCTAAGGAAAGTCCTATGTTTAATACGAGTTGGAAAATTTACATAATAGACTAAACTTTCAAGAGAATGCACACAAGACCCTATTTTGAACGAGCATATCTAAATATTTATAAGGTTTTAGGTGATGGATAACCTATCAAGTTAAAGGTCTTCGAGTCTAGTTTCTAACTCTTCAAATCGTTCATCATTTGAATATTCCTACAAAAAGTTATGATTAAATTACCAACGGCTAGAAAATGCAATCCTATGTCAAATCTGCGACCGCAAAACCTGTCGCATTTCTGACTTTGCGGACGCATTTCTGTCGCAAACTGGGCCAGTGTAGCCCAGTTTTGGCACCGATTTTGCGGTGCATTATGCGGCCAACATTATCATTTTTCGGTCCGTTCTGCTATAGCAGCCCCGATATAGGAAGGTTAATTTTCTAATTTTTATAACCCGACCCCATTTTAATATATAGCCTTTGCGGCTTCATTTGGAGTCATTTTCTACTGATTTTAGAAAGAGGTGAGAGAATTTCTACAGAGAGAAGGAGTAACCTAACATTTAAATCATCCAATCTTGCATCAATCTTCAATAATCAAAGAACCCAATCACAAGCTCTTCATCTAAGAGGTAAGATTCTATACATTAGGCTTTAATTTCGAGTTTGGGGTATAATATGGGGTATTGAGGTATGATTATTGGGTGTAATACTATTAGGTATACAATCATGTACAAAGTAGGCTTGTGGAAAGATTGTTGAACATAAATAAGTAAAGATTGAGTTGGGGAATGAAGGAAACCTTGTAAAAGAGATTTGAAATCAAGATGCTCAACTAGTATTTGATGAAATGCCTAAATGAGGTAAGCCCACGAATATACTCCTAATTATGGTTCACTTTTGTATGATTCTAAATATATTGAAGTTGCTAGAATTTCTGGAATATTGTAGTAAGGTAAGAAAAAGCTCAAGAAAGATTAGAGCCATCCGGAGGTCGTTTCCCGCAAGATTGCTATTTTGGAATATCGGACTAACTCCGTTAAGGTAAGTGTTTGGTCTAACCTTAGCTTGAGGGATTAGGAGTTATGTCTTATTTATTATATGTTATTTGTGGAGTACGACGTATAGGCATGGTGACGAGTATCTATACGTTGGTGTCAAGCATGCCCGAGAGTCTTGTATTATAATTGTTATGACTCAGTTGTGGTTTATTGCACTTCATATGTTATTATTGTTCCCTTGCCGAGATATTATTGAAATATTATTGTTCCCCTGTCGGAATATTATTGAAATATTATTGTTCCCTTGCCGGGATGTTACTGTTTTGATACTATTGTTCCCTTGCCGGGATATTATTATTTTGATATTATTGTTCCCTTGTCGGGATATTATTAATATTATTGTTCCCTTGCTGGGATATTATTGAAATATTATTGTTCCCTTGTCGGGATACTATTGAAATATTATTGTTCCCTTGCCGGGATATTATTTAAATATTATTGTTCCCTTGCCGGGATTCTTTGTGATTTTTGTTGGTTTGAAGTGGGAGCGGGTGGACGCCTACCACAAGATAATTGAAATGGGAGCGGGTGGTACGCCTACCACAAGATAATTGAAATGGGAGCGGGTGGTACGCCTACCACAAGATATAATGAAATGGGAGCGGGTGGTATGCCTACCACAAGATATAATGAAATGGGTGCGGGTGGTACGCCTACAACGAGATACATGAAATGGGAGTGGGTGGCACGTCTGCCATGAGATACAGGAAATGGGATCGGGTTGCACGCCTACAACAAGAGGTGAAAAGAAAGTGAAATCTGCCTTTTTTCCCTTATTCTTGTTAGTGGTTGGATTTGATTTCCTTTATAATTCTATTGATATTCTGTTTTTACCTTTTATTCTCCGAAGCATGTTTTCTCTTTCCCATTTTTACTTGTTATTAACAATTTAAGTGTGTTAACTGTTTAGATCCCTTTACTGTTGTGATCCTTTGTGTTGGAATCCACAATGTTTACAATGCCTCGCCTTATTTTTTTATATATGTTCAATACTCCAAATTTCAACAATTGTTACATTTTTAACTCAATTGATTTCTCAACTGAACTTTCCTTAAACCGTTTGAGGTTGTACTTTACTTAAAAAGGAATTTATACTATGTTTTGATTTATTGATTTCTCGTATTAAAGGTAATGATTCATTCGATATTGTACTTTAATTAAAAAGGGTATTTTCTTTATCAAATGATTTCAAAAAAATAACTCCATCTTTTCTTGTTGGTTTCCTAATTGGGTTGAAAGTTGTACTCGAATTTATGTTAAGTGAATGAGGCTCCTTGAATATTCTTAATTGTATTTGGTATGGAACCTATGAACTGAGTAACATGAGAATATTATTGTGCAATGCGAGACAGAAATATGTGGGCACAAGGTGCCGGGAAAAATATTATAGTTTTATTTATTGGCACGTGAGTTGTCCGTGAGGTTGTAATATAAATATGGGTACGAGATGCCGTAAAAATATGAACGTGGGTCGAGACCTATATTATTATGATTATGAAATGAGGCGTCACAAGGTGACCTTTGCTCGAAAGAATTATATTCGAAATATGCTTATTTAAAAGATATTTATTTGAAGGAAATATATTCGAAATATAGTTATTGAAAAGCATATTATCTTAGAGGTTATTACTTGAAGGATTTATAGGCGAAAGATTTATAATTGAAGGACTTCATTAATTGATTGCACTTATATTTATTATTTGTTGAGAAATAATTATGTTGTTCTTGTTGCCTGCTATTTATATCACTGGTTAATCATTGTTGCCATCATTGCTATCTGCTTCATATTATTTTGTATGCTATCTTGCACAGGTTTATTTGGTAGTCTGGTCCTAGCCTCGTCACTACTTCGCCGAGGTTAGGCTAGGCACTTACCAGCACATGGGGTCAGTTTTGTTGATACTACACTTCTGTACATTTTTGTGTACAGATCCAGGTATTTGGTTGATCGTAGCTATTCGTTGTGGTAAAGCCTCAAGGTAAACCTGTTGCAGCATTCGCAGGCTTCAGAGTCACCTTCTTATTTTATATTCTCACTACTATACTTATTTCCTTACAGTTGTGTTTAGAAATGGTAACGAAAAACTCTATAGAGCTTATGACTTGTACTACCGGGTTTTGGGAAGATGTTATTTGTATAAGAATTATATTTCAGAAGAATTTGAGATGTTATTATTCATGGTTGTTATTCTGCAATTATTAGGCTTACCTAGTCCTTAAGAGTAGGTGCCATCACGAAACCCAACAAAGGGGAAATTGGGTCATGACAAGTTGGTATCAGAGCTATAGGTTCATAAGCGCTACAAGTCATAAGCGAGTTTAGTAGAGTCTTGTGTATCGGTACAGAGACATCTGTACTTATCCTCGAGAGGCTACAGAACTATTAGGATAACCTCACTTCTTTCATTCTTTATCGTGCGGTGTTTATTCAACTTGAATTATATAAGTTATGTTGTTTTACATCCACTCGTGTATGAAATTGCGCACTCAATAATAACTATGCGCCAATGGTCAGTGGTACTACAAAGGGGTTATAAGGGATCCAGGATTGCTCAATCATTCTTACCACGTGTTGCCAAGATTGAAAATACGAAAGTATTGAGAGATCACCCAGTGAATCATGTAGGGGTGCAATGGACCCTGGCATCTGGTTGACTTATATGAGCTGTGAAGGTTAACATTGTGGATTATCGGTTGTTGTGACCTATGGCTTCGTGCCAAGTGAGGGGATTCCACTATCAACGATCAAATTGCGGGGTCATATGTTATGTCAATTTTGGCCTGAGATGTATTTATGTGGTATTGAAAGGTTTTCCAAAACTTGTATATGATTAAGAGTTGATATTTGAATGGGATTATGATGAGACTTGAGATATTCCCACGTCCTTAGTAACTCTACATTTCAGTATCAGCGGGGTCATGGAAACATATTCAGTATACTCTTAGTGCTTAAGTTAATCACAACACTCGCGTGTGGCAGTCATCTTTCAATGTACCAGTGGCATGGGATTCCTATAATGGTTATCCTAGTTATCCGGCACAGGCTCAGTAAGAGAAGTTGGACCGCAGATTGGTTGTTATGAATATGGTGATACTAGGAACATCATGCGAGAATTGTCCCAGACATGGGAGAAATCTGTTCCATCAGAGCACACATGCCATATACTCCATTATAGTTACTACTCTACATACACTACCAACTAGGGGTGGAGGAAAAGCTGGTAGATGGCGCCTACGAGGTGGAGGCCTGACCCATTGATATATTTGCTATGGTATAGCTAAGGTCGCTACACCAGATGGTGTCGTTACAAGTACGATCTCGAGTTATTATAAAGTAACAATTTCCGTAACTTGTTTCGGTTCTGAGTATCGAGACAAGTTGTCCTAATATGATCCAATCATGAGTGAGCTTCGTAATCTTAAATTAACTTATGTGAACACTCCTGTTGGGATATTATATAGAGGTAACTATGTCTATCATTATGTGTTAGTCACTAAAAATAGTTGTGATGTGGGTTTTGATGTGATTTTAGGAAAAAATGATTTAAATTGCGAATTTTATTCCCTATCGGTGTGAGGGTTCATTATATGATGTGAGATATTTAAACTAACTACAAGCTGCGGTGGATGTTATATAAGGACGAGGTCCTTGTGGTGAAAAAATTATGTATTTAAAATTCTCCCTTGTGAAATTAAAAATTTGTACTATGGTACTTATAGAGACTCATGCCTATGAGGCTTATTTGAAAATACTCATATGAATATCTCTTGGCATAATTTGCTAAATTTGTATTTTAACTATTGAGTTTAGCCTATAAGGTGAGTGCCCGAGTGGCGTTAATTGTGAATCGTTAATTTGGGTAAGTAATTATGAGCTCTTCATGCTACGTTGTTAGTAAAGTGAAAGCTTGAAACAAGAATTTATTAATGTGAAGTTAATTGGAAATTTTGTAATCGATTATGTACCACTATTAAAACCGGAGATGTGGTTAAGATCATACATATGATGTGTTTCATGTTGAAATATCTTTATGATAGTGTCGCGCTTGTGATGCGGGGATTGGTGTTATTGATAACTACGTTATGGTGATTTGTTGAGTTGTGGATGTGTTATTAGGAGTATTTTTGGGGTTACTCTGACAGGTGGATATGCCCAAATACAGGTGAGACTCTGTCGAAATTTCTAAAAAATTTGGGATATTGAGATGTGCAAAGAAAGAGATAAGTTACATATGTGTTTGAAGACGGAATCTACTTCTCATTTAAGGACAGATGACCCTAAGTGGGGGAGAATGTAATACCCCGTATTTGATGGGTGCGTAGGTACGTGTTGCTATAGCCAGTCAGGACTAATATCATGTGTTGACGTGAAAATCGGACCTTTGGAGTGAAAGAAATTTGGTCTTAAAGTTTACAAATATGGATAAAGGAAATGGTCTCAATTCAAATGGTGTTGTCGGACTTATATCGAGTGCGGTAATATGAGATCAACCGCGAGTATACGTGTAAAAGTAAAATCATCAATTTGGCAACATCAGAATAATTCTTAGTACGTTCGAGGATGAATGTTTGTTTAAGAGGTGGAGAATGTAACAACCCGACTTGTCGTTTTAAGAATTTGTGTCTCATTAAATGGCTTAAGACATCGTGAAGCTTGGTAATATGCATTATGACCCGCATGTGTGTTCGAGTTTGGTTTTCGTAAGATTCAAAGTAAAAATTTAAGGAAAACAATCTCATTTTGAAGCTCAAATGGAAAGAGTTAATCGGAGAGTTGAATTTTTAGCAAATAACCTTGGAATGGATTTTTAATGATGTCAATAGCTTCTTAAGGTGATTTTAGACTTAGACGTGTGTCCGAATTTGGATTTAAAAGTCTGTAGAACAATTCGGCGCATTTTGGCGAAATAAGAAAGTTGACGTGTTCTAATTATACTATTATATGTGGGGAATAGGACTATTAAAGTGATGGATATCAATTGGATACGATAATAAGTGAACAAGACATATTATAAGAGATATGGGGTCTAAGGAAAGTCCTATGTTTAATACGAGTTGGAAAATTTACATAATAGACTAAACTTTCAAGAGAATACACACAAGACCCTACTTTGAACGAGCATATCTAAATATTTATAAGGTTTTAGGTGATGGATAACCTATAAAATTAAAGTTCTTCGAGTCTAGTTTCCAACGTTTCAAACCGTTTGTCATTTAGACATTCCTACGAAAAGTTATGATCAAATTACCAAAGGCTCGAAAATGCGATCCTATGTCAAATTTGCAACCGCAAAACCTGTCGCATTTCTGACTTTGCGGTCGCATTTCTGTCCCAAACTGGGCCAATGTAGCCCAGTTTTGGGAACCAATTTTGCGGTGCATTATGCGGCCAACATTATCGTTTTGCGGTCTGTTCTACTATAGCAGACCCGACATCGGAGGGTTAATTTTCTAATTTTTATAACCCGACCCCTTAATATATAGCCTTTGGGGCTTCATTTGGGGTCATTTTCTACTGATTTTAGAAAGTGGTGAGAGCATTTCTAAAGAGAGAAGGAGGAACCCAACATTTAAATCATCCAATCTTGCATCAATCTTCAAGAATAAAAGAACCCAATCACAAGCTCTTCATCTAAGAGGTAAGATTCAATAAATTAGGCTTTAATTTCGAGTTTGGGGTATAAGATGGGGTATTGAGGTATGATTCTTGGGTGTAATACTATTAGGTATACAATCATGTACAAAGTAGGCTTGTGGAAAGATTGTTGAACATAAATAAGTAAAGATTGGGTTGGGGAATGAAGGAAACCTTGTAAAAGAGATTTGAAATCAAGATGCTCAACTAGTATTTGATGAAATGCCTAAATGAGGTAAACCCACGAATATCCTCCTAATTATGGTTCACTTTTGAATGATTCTAAATAGATTGAAGTTGCTAGAATTTCTGGAATATTGTAGTAAGGTAAGAAAAAGCTCAAGAAAGATTGGAGCCGTCCGGAGGTCGTTTCGTGCAAGAATGCTATTTTGGAATATCGGACTAACTCCGTTAAGGAAAGTGTTTGTTTTAACCTTAGCTTGAGGGATTAGGAGTTTTGTCTTATTTGTTATATGTTATTTGTGGAGTACGACGTATAGGCATGGTGATGAGTATCTATACGTTGATGTCAAGCATGCCCGTGAGTCTTGTATTATAATTTTTATGACTCAGTTGTGGTTTATTGCGCTTCATATGTTATTATTGTTTTGATATTATTATTCCCTTGCCGGGATATTATTGAAATATTATTGTTCCCTTGTCGGAATATTATTGAAATATTATTTTTCCCTTGCCGGGATGTTATTGTTTTGATGTTATTATTCCCTTGCGGGATATTATTGTTTTGATATTATTGTTCCCTTGCCGGAAAATTATTGATATTATTGTTCCCTTGCCGGGATATTATTGTTCCCTTGCCGGGATATTATTGAAATATTATTTTTCCCTTGCCGGGATATTATTGAAATATTATTGAAATGGGAGCAGGTGGTACGCCTACCACAAGATAATTGAAATGGGAGCGGGTGGTACGCCTACCACAAGATAATTGAAATGAGAGCGGGTGGTATGCCTACCACAAGATATAATGAAATGGGAGCGGGTGGTACGTCTACCATGAGATACATGAAATAGGAGCAGGTGGCACGCCTGCCATGAGATACAGGAAATGGGATCGGGTTGCATGCCTGCAACAAGAGGTGAAAAAAAAGTGAATCTGCCTTTGTTTTCCTTATTCTTGTTAGTGGTTGGATTTGCTTTCCTTTATAATTCTCTTGATATTCTTTTTTTACCTTTTATTCTCCGAAGCATGTTTTCTCTTCCCCGTTTTTACTTGTTATTAACAATTTAAGTCTATTAACTGTTTAGATCCCTTTACTGTTGTGATCCTTTGTGTTGGAATCCATAGTATTTACAATGCCTCGCCTTATTTTTTATATATATGTTCAGTACTCCAAATTTCAACAATTGTTACATTTTTAACTCAATTGATTTCTCAACTAAACTTTCCTTAAACCGTTTGAGGTTGTACTTTACTTAAAAAGGAATTTCTACTATGTTTTGATTTATTGATTTCTCGTATTAAAGGTAATGATTCATTCGATATTGTACTTTAATTGAAAAGGGTATTTTCTTTATCAAATGATTTCAAAAAAATAACTCCATCTTTTCTTGTGGATTTCCTAATTGGGTTGGAAGCTGTACTCGACTTTATGTTAAGTGAATGAGGCTCCTTGAATATTATTAATTGTATTTGGTATGGAACCTATGAACTGAGTAACATGAGAATATTTTTGTGCAATGCGAGATAGAAATATGTGAGCACAAGGTGCCGGAAAAAATATTATAGTTTTATTTAATGGCACGTGAGTTGTCCGTGCGGTTGTAATATAAATATGGGCACGAGATGCCGTAAAAATATGAGCGTGAGCTGAGACCTATATTATTATGATTATGAAATGAGGCGTCACAAGGTGACCTTTACTCGAAAGAATTATATTCGAAAGATGCTTATTTAAAAGATATTTATTTGAAGGAAATATATTCGAAATATTGTTATTGAAAAGCATATTATCTTAGAAGTTATTACTTGAAGGATTTTTAGGCGAAAGATTTATAATTGAAGGACTTCATTAATTAATTGCACTTGTATTTATTATTTGTTGAGAAATAATTATGTTGTTCTTCTTGCCTGCTATTTATATCACTGGTTGATCATTGTTGCCATCATTGTTATCTGCTTCCTATTATTTTATACGCTATCTTGCACAGGTTTATTGGTAGTCTGGTCCTAGCCTCGTCACTACTTCGCCGAGGTTAGGCTAGGCACTTACCAACACATGAAGTCGGTTGTGCTGATACTACACTTCTGTATATTTTTGTGTACAGATCCAAGTATTTAGTCGATCGTAGCTATTCGTTACAGTGAAGCCTCAAGGTAAACCTGTTGCAGAATTCACAGGCTTCAGAGTCACCTTCTTATTTTATATTCTCACTACTGTACTTATTTCCTTACGGTTGTGTTTAGAAATGGTAACGAAAAACTCTATAGAGCTTATGACTTGTACTACTGGGTTTTGGGAAGATGTTCTTTGTATAAGAATTATATTTCAGAAAAATTTGAGATGTTATTATTCATGGTTGTTATTCCACAATTATTAGGCTTACCTAGTCCTTAAGTCTAGGTGCCATCACGAAACCCAGCGGAGGGAAAATTGGGTCGTGATAAGTACGAACATCAGCTGGGGCAACCCCTTACATACTGGTATATGGTATAGAAGCCGTCATTCCCACCGAAATAGAGATTCCTTCCTTAAGGATCATACAAGAAGCTAAACTCGACGATGCATAATGGGTGAAGAGTCGTTACAAATAGTTGGCCCTCATAGATGGTAAAAGAATGAATGTAGTTTGCCATGGTCAGCTTTATCAGAACATAATGTCCAGAGCCTTCAATAAAAGAGTCAAACCAAGACGGTTCACACCTGGGTAGCTGGTGTTAAAGAAGATTTTTCCACATCAAGATGAAGCCAGCGGGAAGTTCTCTCCCAACTGGCAGGGTACATACATGGTTCACCGGTTTCTGACAGGAAGAGCCCTTATACTTGCAGAAATGGACGGAGAAGTTTGGCCAAAACCGATAAATTCAGATGCAGTCAAGCGATACTATGTGTAACCATTTATGATTTCCTTATGTAATTTGAACTACGTCTGACCTGATTCCCATTTAAGAGGGGATACATAGGCAGCCTTATGGGTTCGGTCACAATTTTATAAAATTTTCCTTTTTCCCCCGCAATTGAAAACTGGACAGAATTTTGAGGAGGAGCCTCAAAATTCTGAAGTAACTTCAGCCGATCATCGCAAGTAGCCGTCAGAAGTATCAATCCAGCAAACTGGGGCAAAATTTTGAGGGAGACCCTCAAAATTCCGAAGCAAGAGAAGTTGCAATATCTTGGACCACGTCTTAGTCGTTGGTTCATCTAAAGAAAAGTATTCTTAACTATGTATTTATGCTATATTTTTACTAAATCATACATGTCTATCACCAAAAGTGCTCTATTTAGCAACGCTACCCCAAGGATACACACAGTATCACCAAATCAGAACCGATCCGGTCAAGCAAAGTCAGCGGGGACACAAAACTAACCTTTTCCCTTTATAAAACTCACGAGTTTTCTTTGGATGCAGGCACCCAAGTCGCAAAGTTATATATTACACACTCATACTGTTCATGAATAAAACTCTCGGAATTATCACTCCTATCCACAGTCGCTATCCGCATACAATATCCCCAGCGGCTGTAATATCACAATCGGCTACCAGCTATCAGCTAAGAATTTTTATCATGATTCGCCTTTTATCCCTTGCATAAGGCTACTATTCTGCCTTCCGAGACTAAGCTCTGTCTCCATCTGCATTCTTTGCATTGCATAAGGCTACCATTATATCTTCCAAGGTTAAGCTCTACCTCCATCTGTATTTTTGCATTGCATAAGGCTACCGTTCTGCATTTCGTGACTAAGCTCTGTCATCTGCATTCTCTGCATTGCATAATGGCTACCATTCTGCCTTACGAGGTTAAGCTCTACCTCCATCTGCATTTCTGCATTGCATAAGGCTACCGTTCTGCCTTCCGAGACTAAGCCCTGTCTCCATCTTGCATGGCTGAAAGATCGCCACCTTTATTTATGCCTCGCATCGGCTGAAAGATCGCCGCCCTTATTTATATCTTGCATGGCTGAAAGATCGCCACCTTCATTTACGTCTTGCATCGGCTGAAACATCGCCATTTTTATCTACATCCTGCATGGCTGAAAGATCGCCACCTTTATTTATGTCTTGCATCGGCTGAAATATCGCCACTTTCACCTACATTTTTGCATGGCTGAAAGATAGCCACTTTCATTTTGCATGGCTGAAAGATCGCCACCTTTATTTATGTCTTGCATCGGCTGAAATATCGCAACTTTCATATACATTTTGCATGGCTGAAAGATCGCCACTTTTATTTTGCATCGGTCGAAATATCGCCACTTTATTTACGCTCTTATGGGCTGAAATATCGCCACATATTGCATTGCATAGGTTGAAAGATCGCCAAACTGTCCAAGGGCGTCATTATTCGGAGGCACCATCTTCATAGCCCGAGAACGCCATGCCATGGCCTGAGGACCCCCCTTTTTATCACTTGCATATCATTATTCAAAGGCATCATCGCTCAGAGGCATCATTCTCATAGCCCGAAAGCATTATTTCATAGCCTGCGAATCCTTTATTGTATGCTTCATGGACAAGGACATCATCCTAACCGTCCAAAGATAGCATTCATGGTCCGACGGGAACTTGCATCATGTTTAAGTTTATGCAAAATATATGCGCGTATTGATTATTTGCAGGTAAACCAGTGAGCAACGGCCAACTCAGCAGGAGCTATCCCGCTCCGGTTCCCGCAGCCCTACTAGACTCTTAATCGCCCATCCCAACCTAAGTATCGCGTCCGTTCTTGAAAGATCTCCATTGGAATACTCCGCCGACGGATCATGAACTACATATGGCCTGATTCCTGTAAGACTAGGGATACATAGGCAGATCAGGAACCAAAGTACGGTCAATTTCTTCAAACCATTTTGTTCGGTCAAAATTGGCCATCATATCTTTATCCGATAACTCTTCCATCCTTCCCGAGTAAAGAGAGGCAGCTGTTGATACCCAATTTTTCCCTGTATATTTTTTATGTATGCAAAATACTTTCAAAATACTATATATATATGCATATATAAGTATGCCCAAGTGTTTTAGTATTTTTTCCAATTTTTAAAATTTTTAAATCCATTTATTGTCCATTTTAGCAGTACAAAAACTAATAATTATTCCCAGAATTATCATCTTGGTGAATAACTTATTTTATTCTCATCTTTATACAAAATATAGCTAGGGTAATTTATATATATATTTACAAATTTATTTGGTATTTTAAATTGCATATAATTGCAATTTTAGCCTATTTTGAGAATTAATAGCATTTTATAATTATGAATTGATTCCAATATTTTTAAATTAATATTTATATATTATAAACTGATCCAGTACATCTAATTTGCTTTCAAAGTCATTTTTACTATTTTTATAAAATAAAAGGGGGAAAACTGGCTATTTAAAATTTGGCCTCATTTCGTTTCAATTGCAGCCCCATTACATTTCGATTATTTCCACATTGACCCCCCTAATTGACCCAATTTTGAATCCCAACTAGACCAGCTCAATTCCATACCCTTAACCCGTTTTAACTACCCGACCCAAGCCTCTTTTAATCCAGGTCGTTGATCAGTCTGATCAACGACCACGATTTCCCCTTACCATTTTAATTCACCAAAACCCGTAACCCTAACTCATTTCATTTTATCAGCCGCCCCTGAATACCTTTCCTCTCTCAAACTCTCTTGAAGGTTCTTGAAACCCTAGCCTCTCTCACCATCTTCAACCTCAATCTCACCGGAATCCATGGCCTCTCAGGCCATGGATGGCCTATATCACCTCCCTCCACTCTTAAACGCTTGATGTTCGAAGTTTCAAGGTCTGACCTCGATGGTGTCCATTCAGATCTTCTCCGATTCAAGGTTCTATGGCTTCTCCGGCCTAGCTCCGGCGTATCCAAAGTATTTCGAGCCTGGTTCTGCCTTAGCCGACTTAGATCAGACCTTTTCCAAGTCTTTCTCATCCTAGGGTTCCTCTGAAACCCTAGCTATTCGAGGTTTTCTCTGTTTGTTTTCTTAAATATGTTCTATGCATGTGCTCTACTTGAGTTCTTAAATGTTTTCCCCAATTTTTTCTTTCGAAAATTACTTCTCTTCGATTTAGAGTTTCTGAAAAACTCAAAATGTTTTCTTCAACTTTTCTTTTCCTTTTTCTTTGTGTATACTTGTCACGCATGTGTTTTTACTGCTTTCTTATGTTTTTCTACTATATATGTTCTTCTGTGCCTTGTCTTTCTACTATGTTTCTACACCATGCTTACATGTTCGTCCTACTGTGTTTTTCCTATATGTCTTGTTGATATACTTTTCTGGTATTTTATGTTCTCCTACTGTATGTATCTCCTACTGAGTTCTTGAGTTCTTTGTTTTCCTTTTTTATTGGACCTTGTATGAGTTCTCTTTAAACATGTTTCGTCTACTATTTTCTTAAGTGTTATACTACCTCTTCTCTCTTCTGAACTTGTTTAAGGCCTCATTTGTTTGCACTTAATTGATGTCTGAATCTTAATCATTCAGATTTCAGACATTAAGTGCATTTGTTTTTAAAGTCTGTCTCTAAATCTTAATTATTCAGATGTTAATAATTAAGTGTGTTTGTTTTTTTTTTTTACTTAACAACCACTTAATGGGTTTGAAAAGGTCTGTATGATTAAGATCTGTAACAGAGACTTAATTTCATTAAGAAGCTATCACATATCCATTATTAATTGCCGTCACCGCCTACCATTATCAACTACCACCATGCTACCACCACCACCATACTCAGCCACCACCACCACCACCACCACCACGCTAATATCATTCTCAATTATAGCCGCCACCATTATCGACCATCCACCATCCCACCACTCCGACCACCATCATTCTCACTCACAGTCAACACGTATCCACTTCAACTACCACAACCAACCACCCCATCACCATTAACAACCACAGTCGGCACTGCCTATCATTATAACCTATCACCACCTTCCTCAATCACAAACCACCACCCACCACTATTTACTATCACCCCCACCCCCACCATCATCAATCATAATTCCCACCACTACCAATCACTACTAGCTACTAGCATGAACCACCATCGTCAACCAAAACTACCATCAACCAACGCCTTTAGTCGGCATTCACCCGTTAGCCATCACCACCAACAACTATCATATTTTAAAAAACTATATATTTTATTGATAAAATATTAGATTTTTTTCAAATAAAGATAAATTTTATGCATTCAGATGTTAAAATTCAAACAGTCTTAATTTTTAGTATTCAGATCTTAATACACATCTTAATATATTCGGATATGTATTCAGATTCAGATGTCTTAATCTTAATACATATCTTGATATTCATATGTGTATTCAGATTCAGATGTCTTAATCTTAAAAAAAACAAATGAGGCCTAAGTCCCAAGTTTTTCTTAAACATGTTCTTTCTACTCTCACTATGCTCCAAATCAGTTTCTTCACTTTATTGTTTCAAACTTGCTATTGTATCTGTTATTTTCTCATAATTCTCTGAAAGAGACCTCTGAGCCTGTTTCAATTATTTGTCTCCTCGTCTCTGTATCTGATTCGAGTTGGAAACCCTAGGATTTGGGGTTTTGGCGAGTTTTGATCTTGTGTTTGGACTAGGGTTCTATTTTGGGAACCCTGGACTCTCTCAGACTCATTCTGAGTCTATAAACTGAGCTTGGACTTCTTTGTTTACGACTCTGAACTTTTTTTGTGCTAGACTCTTTTATTGATAGGTATGGCAGTTCTTCGTTCTTGAGCATGGATGTATGTTTTTATATGTGTGATGAATTCTTTATTTCGAAAAGGTTTTCCAACTTATGATTGATTCAGAATCCTTTTCTTTAGGTTTGATTGATTGTTACTGATTTTTCCTTAAGTAAAACCTTTCTCCACCTTTTCTGACTCGATTCATCTATACCAAATTCAAACCTTGGGATTTACTGGTTGTTTAATTCATTTCCTTTCCTTATTTGCACAAACCGTGTGCTGTCTAGACTTTTTCTTAAATATACCTCTATGTATTTACTCCTCTTGTACTGCTTTGAAAATGTGTTTGATTGGTCTCTTTCCTTAATTATTTTTACCAGTTTGAAATCAGATTCCCTTAATTAAAGGGAAACCTTGTGAAATTTATTTCCAAACTATTTTCTTACCTATTTTTGCTTGCTTTCTACACTATTAATACATGTCCTTCTTTAGCACATGAAAAGACAGTCAACACGATAAAACAACTTTCAATTCAATACTTTCACACACCTTGAATTCGACACTTTTCAGACACTTTCAATTACACAACTTTTCAATTTAATACTTTACGCCACTCAAGTATCATAGTTTTCTAATCATAGCATCCTGACTATTTACTTGCAATTTGGCTTTACAAGACTACTGCTTTATTTCTCTTGTTTCCCTGAAACTGGTATGTTCTAATTTAGTTTTCAGCCTAATCCCAATGTGTTTATTTTACGGTTTCTACAATTCTATCTACTTTGTTGTCTATGCCTAGTGTTAAAAATGTATGCTATTCTCTTTGCATCTGTTTCTTCCGTGAATCCCTGTACCCCTATTCCCCTCTATTTGTTTGAGTTAAAGTTCAGAACATGGCAACATCCAAATTGCTGCTCATGTCTGGACTTGATCCCTTAAGGGATCCTAACTCCCAAACAATGTGGCTAACAGGTTGGTCGGGGTGTGCCAACACCTCTAATTGCTGGGTATGACCACCAGCCTGTCTTGGTTTTAGCCATAATCCCCTCTATTGCACTTACACTCTCTCCTAGCTTCTAAGTTATGCCCCCTCCTATGAGCCTTGTTTTGGGACCTTGAGTTCCCTCTAAACTTGAACATTTGAGGGCTGGCCCTTCCACACTGCACTATAATTCAACTCTGCAATGTATTTGGGTGTAAGCACTTCCCGGAGTCTACTTGAGACTCTTAGGAAACTTTGATACATCCCAAATAAGAGAAAGACTTTGAAAATTTGATCTTTGGGGTTGGTTTACTTCATGCTTTAGACAGAAGACTGAATTAGGTTCTTCATGGTTAGAATTTTTTAGTTTTTTTTATGTAATTTTACTTCTTTTTCTTATTCAATTCTGGGTTGTAATAATCTTGTAATAACTATTGGGGCTTTTAGTGAAAAGGGGAGGGTACATCATGCATACAAAAGGGGTACATATCATGTTCATAGGAACTTAATACACTTCTGCAATCATATCCTGCTTCCAGTTCCGCACTTTCATATAGAAATCATGTTTATAGGTTACGCATTTCATATAGAAACCACGTCTATAAGTTCTACATTTTCGTATAGAAACAATGCTTATAAATTTTTGCACTTCTGTATTATCTAGAAAACATGACTATAGGTTCTGCATTTCCATATAGAAATCCTGTTTATAGGTTCTACATTTCATATAGAAATCCTATTTATAGGTTCTGCATTTTCATATAGAAACCATGTCTATAAGTTTCTACACTTCTGCATTTTTATAAGAACCATGTCTATAGCTTTATGCATTTCATATAGAAACCATTTCTATAGGTTTCCGCATTTCTGCATATCACATAGATAACATGGCTATAGGACTTCGTGAATTCTGCATATGCATCTATCACTAGACAAACATATTTATAGGTTTGAATAACAAACAACATTCTAGACACCATGCCTATAGGACTTTTGCACTTTTATTTCGACTGTAAACGTTTTAAAATCATTTAGCACCTAGAAAGCATGCCTATATGAGCTATCAACTAAATCTGAATCGTCTGTTTTGCCTATAAGTCTAAAATCAGTAAATAGCATTGCTTAATATCTACAGAACTTATGCTTTTTGTAACCAACAAGTCTTCTTCTTTAAAATTAGTACACTCCTGCATTGTTAGATATCATGCCTATAGGTTTCACCTAGGCAAGCCATAAGGTGAATTAGTTAATGGAATCAGACTTTGTTAAATCCCAACAAGCAGGTAGGTCTGATTTGGGTTTCTTATCTGAAATATGTAATAAATCAGTCTGCCTCACATTTCCTTTAAATTTAATTAAGACCATAACTAGTATGTGCAAGACACGCTAACCATCTGTCTTTAAGTTGAAGAGGCTTGTTTGAGCCTTTAATTGTTATGTGTTTCCCCATATTTGCTCTACGTGTTTTGATTGTCGCCTTAGAATTTTATCCTTTTAAAACTACAAAAGCCCAAATCTCCCTTCCCTTTAGGACTAGTAGTCCCCAAATGCCTCCGGGGCTGATAGGATTTGAGACGGGTAATATCATGCAATAAGTAAAACGAGACCTTTCCGCATTTAATACCTTGACATGGTGGGAAAGGATAGATATGTATATGATGACCACGCGATAACACCACGTGTATAAATGATTACCGGGTGTAGTGTGGGGTGATCCATATTATGTATAAACCTAGGACCCCTTCCCTTATTTGTATACTTTATTTTAGAATTTCAACTGCTTTTCTCAAGCTTTAGCTTTTAATTTATAACAACTATGTCAAAATTTCCTCTTTTTACTCGTTTATTCAAAATCTCTAAAACTGCATCTTCCCTCAAATTTCAACTCCTCCAACTTCGTTTAACTGTAATCATTCACAACAATTATGTGAAAACCCCTTCATATTTGTAACTCTTATTTGTCTATTTGTTGTTTTCACTTAAAATCACAATTATAGTATGGCCGGGAACCACACTAGTGAATTTCGAGGGGTGCCTAATACCTTTCCCTCGAGATAATTTCAAGCCCTTACCCAATCTCTGGTTTTCTAAATCAAAGTTCTTCTTAGTGTCCTAATGCCCTTAATCATTAGGTGGAGACTCTTCAATTCAAACCCAATTTCCAAAAGGAAATGAGTTGTCTGCCCAAATATCATAAACCCGATTTCGCGAGAAAAGGGGGGTATCGACACCCCAGTTCCTACACTTGAGGAGGGTGCCACTATCCCTCCCATTGGTACTCCAGTTCCGCCTCCAGCTCCAGCCTCTGGTTTTGGTATTTCTGATGGGGATCTTAGGGGAGCTATTCAGACGTTGACTCAGCTAGTGGCCTCTCAGGACTAGAGGTCAAATGTTGCACCCAGTTCATCTAGCCAGCAAGGGGATTCCACCAAATCCAAGGTGAACAGATTTCTTCAGTTAGACCGTCCAATGTTTACGGGTGCCAATCTGGAAGAGGACCCTCAGGATTTTATTGATGAGATGCACAAGACCCTTAGGGTTATGCGTGCAACTGAGATAGAGGGAGTAGAGTTAGTTGTTTACCGTTTGAAAGGGGCGACCTATTAGTGGCTTGAGTTGTGGGAAGATTCCCGTGAGGAGGGGAGCCCTCCGGCGAGGTGGAGCGAGTTTGCCGATGCATTTATAGACCATTTCCTGCCTGTCGAGATAAGGCAACCCGTGCAGCTGACTTTGAAAATCTGAAGCAGGGTAACAGAAGTGTATGGGAGTACCATGTGGAGTTTGTGCGCCTGTCTAGATATGCTCTTCACATGTTTCCCACAATGGAGGCTAGGGTGCGCAGGTTTGTTCAGGGCCTTAATCATTTAACTATTAATGAGGATTCTACATCTGTATTAAATTCTGACATGAATTATGGGAAGATGGTAGCATTTTCTCAGGCCACAGAGAACCGTAAACTGAAGAACATAATGGAGAGAGAGGGTAGCAGAAAGACCTGGTCTGCGGGCAACAAGGGCGAGTCTCTAGGTGGGGCAAGATCAGCTTTTCAGGGAGGATCATCTGGGCCATCCCAATCTGTTGCACAATCTTCAGCCAGTGCACCACCATCAGGGCCCAGCCAACAGCAGCAGTGGAGTTGTTTTAGGCCCAGTCAGGGTGATAGGGGATCCCACTAGCGGGGTCAGTCAGGAGAGAGATCCCAACAGCAGCAGAGGTCCTCGTGCCCCAGATGCGAGAAGATGCACTCGAGGATTTGCTACATGGAGTTGCCCGTATGTTATGGATGTTGGATGAGGGGTCATATTTACAGGCATTGTCGTGTATCCCTCCAGGGAGCAGGTAGGAGCACAACACAGCCAGCCAGCCCAGCAACTGCTACATCTTCAGCCCCCTTTCCAGATCGAGGTACCCCAACACCCGTGGGGCGTGGTGCATCTAGGGGTAGTGCCTAGAGTTTGGGAGGACCCAACCAGTTCTATTCTAAGAGTGGTCGCCAGACTGCAGAGGCTTCTCGAGATGTTTTTACATGTATCCTGACTATCCAATCTCATGATGTGTATGCACTTATTTACCTAGGTTCCACCCTGTCCTATGTTACCCCTTTGTTGCTATGGAATTCGGGATAGAACCATAATATCTTCATGAAAAATTCTCGGTATCTACTCCGGTTGGTGAGTCAATTTTGGCTACTCGAGTTTATAGAAGTTGTGTTTGTCACAGTGCATGGTAGGGGTACCGTGGCCGATCTTATTGAATTGGGGATGGTTGATTTTGATGTAATAATGGGGATGGATTGGCTTTATTCATGTTTTGCCAAGCTTGACTGTCGAACTAGAACTATGAGGCTTGAGTTTCCTAATGAGCCCGTTGTTGAATAGAAGGGGGATAATGTAGAGCCTAAAGGTCGGTTTATTTCTTACCTTAAGGCCGCAAAGGTGATCAAGAAGTGGTGCATCTACCATTTAGTTCAGGTTACGGATACTGATGCCGAGGCACTTAGCCTTGAGTCCATTCCAGTTGTGAATGAATTTTCAGATGTCTTTAAAGATGAGCTTCCTGGGATCCCACCTGACAGGGAGATTGATTTTGGGATCAATGTGATGCCAGGCACACAACCTATATCAATTCCACCTTACAGAATGGCACCGGTAGAATTGAAGGAACTAAAGGAACAATTGAAGGATTTGTTAGAAAAGATTTTCATCCAAAAAAAAAGTGTCACCATGGGGCGCACCGTTTTTGTTTGTAAGGAAGAAAGATGGGTCGTTGCGAATGTATATTGACTACAGGCATCTGAACAAAGTCACCATAAAGAAAAATACCCTCTACCCATAATAGATAACTTGTTTGACCAATTGCAATGTGCTATGTGTTTTTTAAAGATTGATTTGCGGTCCGGGTACTATCAATTGAAGATAAGGGAGCAGGATATTCCAAAAACAACTTTCAGAACTCGGTATGGGCACTTTGAATTTCTAGTGATGTCCTTTAGGCTAACGAATGCCCCGACAACTTTCATGGATCTTATGAATCGAGTTTTCAAGCCTTTTCTAGACTCCTTTGTAATAATTTTCATTGACGATATTCTTGTGTATTCCCGAAGTCGAGAGGATCATGCTAACCATCTCAGGGCAGTTTTGCAGACTCTTCAGCAGCATCGATTGTATGCAAAATTTTCGAAATGTGAATTTTGGCTTGAATTTGTCGCATTCTTGGGTCATGTCGTCTCCAGGGAAGGGATTATGGTTGATCCTCAAAAGGTTGTAGTAGTGAGAAATTGGCCTAGACCTACCACTCCAACAGAGATTCGCGGTTTCTTGGGTTTGGCCGGGTACTACAGAAGATTTGTGGAGGGGTTTTCTACTCTTGCCTCTCTATTGACTAAATTGACCCAGAAAGTAGTTAAGTTCTAGTGGTCAAATGCTTGTGAGAAGAGCTTCCAAGAATTGAAATCAGGATTGACTTCAGTATCGGTATTAACCTTGCCAGAGGGTATAGAGGGATTTGTGGTGTATTATGATGCTTCAAGGATCAGGCTTGGGTGTGTGTTGATGCAAAATGGCAAGGTTATAGCCTACGCTTCTAGGCAACTCAAGTCATGAAAAGAACTATCCGACCCATGACTTAGAACTTGCAGCAGTGGTGTTTGCGCTAAAGATTTGGCGACATTATATATATGGGGTCTATGTGGATGTGTTCACGGACCACAAGAGCCTTCAATATATTTTCAAACAGAAGGAGTTGAATCTGAGGCAGAAAAGATGGCTGGAGATACTCAAGGACTATGACATTGACATTCTCTATCACCCGGGAAAGGCTAATGTTGTGGTTGATGCTCTTAGTCAAAAATCTATGGGAATTTTGGCTCATTTGAAGGCGCATTTGAGGCCGTTGGACCGGGATGTTCATTAGTTGGCTAGTCTGGGAGTTTGCCTTGCGGACTCTAGTGAAGGAGGGATAATTGTGCAGAATAGGGCAGAATCATCGCTCATGGCAGAGGTGAAAGAAATGCAATTCAGTGATCCATTATTAGCACAGCTAAAAGAGGGGATTCATAAACTCAAGACCACATCTTTTTCCCTTGGCATGGATGATGGCACCCTACGGTGCTAGGGCCGCCTATGTGTTCCGGATATTGACGGTCTTCGGGGAAGGATCATGGCATAAGCTCACATTTACAGGTATTCCGTGCACCTAGGTTCTACAAAAATGTATCATGATCTTAAGGAAGTTTATTGGTGGAATAACATGAAGAGGGATGTGGCATAATTTGTGGCAAGGTGTCCGAACTGTCAGCAAGTGAAGGACGAACACCAAAGACCTGGAGGACTGGCTCAAAGCATAGAAATCCCAATGTGGAAATGGGAAATGATCAACATGGATTTTGTAGTGGGGTTACCGTGCACTCCATGCAAGTTCGACTCAATTTAGGTGATCGTGGATCGACTCACGAAATCAGCACACTTTTTGCCAGTCAAATCTATCGACACAGTGGAATAGTATGCTCAGTTATATATCAAGGAAATATTCAGGTTGCATGGTACTCCAGTCTCAATCTAGATCGAGGGGCTCAATTCACGACCAACTTTTGGAGGAAATTTTAGTAAGGTTTGGGCACACAGGTAAATCTTAGCACATCTTTTCACCCCCAGACTGACGCAAGCAGAGCTGACTATTCAGACACTTGAGGACATGTTGCGTGCTTGCACTCTTAATTTCAAAGGTAGCTGGGATGATCATTTGCCACTTATAGAGTTTTCTTACAATAATAGCTTCCATGCTAGTATCCAGATGTCACCATTTGAGGCACTGTATGGTAGAAGATGTAGGTCTCCCATTGGGTGGTTCGAGGTCGGAGAAGCTGAATTAATAGGGACCTTGTGCACCAGGCCATGAAGAAAGTCAAATTTATCAAGGAAGGGTTGAAAACTGCTCAGAGTCACCAAACGTCTTATTCGGATGTCCGTCGTAGGGATTTGGAGTTCAAAGAAGATGATTGGGTATTCTTAAAGGTTTTCCCCTTGAAGGGTATCATGCGATTTGGGAAGAAAGAAAAATTGAGCCCAAGGTATGTCGGACCATACATGATCATCCAGCAGATTGGTCAGGTGGCGTACAAGCTTGAGCTGCTACCTGGGATGCCATTGGTTCACCTAGTCTTTCATGTGTCTATGTTGAAGAAAGTAGTGGGAGATCCGTCCACTATCATACCAGTTGAAACTATTGAGGTCAATGAAGAACTGTCCTATGAAGAAGTTCCAGTTGCCATTCTTGACCGGCAGGTACGGAAATTGAGGAATAAGGAAATTGCCTCCGTAAAGGTGTTATGGCGAAACTAGCAGGTTGAGGAAGCCATTTGGGAATTCGAGGAAGAAATGAAGATGAAGTACCCACATTTGTTTGTATAACCATGTAATAACTGTCATCTATTTGGTCTCTATGAACTCTGTATCCTTGAGTTAATCTATGTAAAACTGTTCTGTTTTGTTCTGGTTATATGATTGTCTATGCAGCCATGGTTAGTATTGTACAGGTTATGTTGTGTTTATTGAATATGTAAATGTTGTTAGGATATGTTTCTGGGGCTCTCTGACTTGTGGATACGCCTATATACAAAGGAAACTCTGGCGAAATTTTTAGAAATTTAGGGAGTTAGCCAAATTCAGAGCTATTGAGGTGTTCCATGATTATGAGAAACAGAGATTGCATGAAGAAAATTTGCTAATGGGTAAGCCTTGATCCTCATTTGAGGATGAATGATCTTAAGTGGGGGAGGATGTAAGGCCCCGTGAAAATTTCTACCCAAAACTCAAAAGCTCGTAGTGCCAAATTAGGAATACGTGTTAGAAATGTGTAAATTTGGACCCTTTGGACTGATCTGTGTACTAAAAAGTCAAGATATATATATTTTCCAGAAAAGTGCTATTATGCGGTCGAGAATGCGATTGCAGAACAGGTATGCGGACCGCATAGTCGCTGTAGAGTGAAACAGTGTGTTGGACAAATTTGAGGTCAACTATGCGGTCAATTATGTAATCGGATAATCGATATGCGGACCGCATAGTCATCGCATAATCCCCTTGGGATTTTGTAAGGGGTAGTTCTGCGGTGCACTATGCGACCACAGAACGGGTATGCGGACCGCATTTCTGTCGCATACCCTAACAATGTCTTCAGGTTTTGGGAAGCATTTTGCGGTCCATTCTGCGGACCACATGTCAACTTTGCGATCGCAGATTTGAGTCGGGCTCATATTTTCTAATTTTTAAAACCCGACCCTCTGTCATTATATCTTGTGCAATAGCTCATTTTAAGCCTATTTCCTGGTACTTTTAGAGTGAGAAAGAGGGTCTAAGAAAGGGGAAGTGCTTTTCATAAAAAATTGCTCCACAAATCCTTGCTAAACATTGAAGATAATCAAGTGAGACACTTAAACCTTCATCCCAAGAGGTAAGATTTCATCACCTCAGCTCTTAAATTTTATATTTAGCCATAAGGGGTCATTAGTGAGGTAATTTATGGGCATAAGAATATATTTCTTGCATGCATACAAAATCATGGAGTATTGAGAAGTTGTGAACTAAAAAGAAAGCAATTAGGGTATGAAATGATAGAAATTTCTTTCAAAAGGGACCTAAGATCACAATGTACCCCTAGTGCTTGATAATATGCTCAAACGAGCTAGAACTCTAATCTTGTCCCTAATTCTTGGTTCAACTTGTAATTCTTGTACAATAGATCGAAGTGCTAAGAGTCCAAAATTTTATAAGGATTAACGGAAGCTATATTGAGGTACGTATGGTTAAAACCCCGTCTTTTAGAAATTGAGCTTTATTAGTGCTTGTGTAAATGTGGTAAGGCTAAAGTTTGGATTCTTGCGTTAATTATTATTTTACATGAATTGATATTGTAATTTTATATGCGTGAAAGATGTGTCACAATGTAATCAATGTGCTATCTTGATAACTGGAAAGGGGCACATTGATAACTGGAAAGGGGCAAGAGGTATGAATCATGTATTGAAATGCTTAGACTTTAATTTAGATTGAAATTGAGTTGTTGTGCCATCTACTGGGAATGTTATTTATGCTTACGATTTAAATAGCCATTACGTGCACCTACTGCCCGAAATGGAAAAGCTATTATTGAAATTGGGAATAATGTAAAATGCGGCCTAGTGCCAAGAATGATGTGATAAGTTGTGGTTCCAAGTACTTATGAAATGATATATGTGAAACAAAATGACTAATGAGGAAGGAACAACGCCGTGGTAAGTCGGCCTAGCCGATCGGTTCGTGATCAGATGCCATGCCGCACATATGGTGGTATTATGCTGAAATTGAATTCCGAAAAAGGGAAAATGAGATTATGATTAAAGTGTATGCCTTAAATGAGGCAACCTAGCCGATCGGGTCGAGATCGGACTCCGCTCAAGATGCGGTACTATTGTGAGAAATGATGAATAATGTGAAATGCCCCAAACTAAAAACTACGAAAAAATAATGTGAAATTTGTATGATTCCTTTATTTTATAATGTTGTGATTGTTTAAAGCTTCTGAGTTATACTTGTGATTTCTTATTCCTGTACGAAAGTTCTTTCTAATTAGATAGTGTTTAGTTATACATACTAGTACAATTCCATGGTACTAACGTCCCTTTTGCCGGGGTGCTACATTTTTAAATGAATGTAGGTGGCTCTATAGCGGACAGTGTCGATCGTGCGTAGCGGAGTGTCCTCATCCCGAAGACTCGGTGAGCCCCTTTTTTCCTTCAAGGGGTTATGATGTACTTCTTTGTTGTAGACTTCTATTTTTGAGGTATAGCCGGGTCCTTGTTGCCGGCATTGTCATAATTCATCTTTTATATCCATGAGGCTATGTAGACGTTGTGTGGATTATGTTGGTTGGGTTAATGATCTGTGTTACAACTCTATTCTCTAGTTCGTCTAAGCAATAACTGTATAAATCTTGGAAACTTAAGCACGATTTAAGATTTGTGATATAAAAATGAACTAACAATGTTGAATGCTTAATGTTTGCTATTGTCTAATTATTCGAAAGCTGGATTCCTTAATCATCTTGAGTTGGGTAGAAAGCGTCAATAAGGCTTGCTTAGTTGGGTTCACTCGATTGAGCATCGATTGTGCCTCCCGAGGTTGGGGCGTGACCGTTTAGAAATCAATGTCTTATGTTCTGTATCAATGTTGAAATATGACATATGGTAAATTGGGGCTGACAATGGAGGTTCGAAATCTCCTATCGACGAGACGACATAAGGGTTATTCTTGAACAAAGACGATGGAGTTTGAGGCTGAGCAACTTGAAGAGTCTGTTACCTTTTTTTCATTGTATTTCAATGTATCTCGTTGTATTCTATGTATTTCAATGTATCTCGCTGTATTCTATGTATTTTATTGTATTCATTGTCTTTTGTATATTGTATTTTAATGCATCTTGCTGTATTTCATGTATTTCATTATATTTACTGTCTCGTTATATTCCATGAATGTATTCATATATTTTTTTAATTTATATAATTTATGTATTCTGATGTATTTATGTATTCAGATTTATAATTGAGTTTGTTGAGTTATATTAGGAGTCTATTTGTGTTAATTAATTTATTTTTCATTTAAAAACAGCTGAATAGACCATGATTTACGCTATTTACGTTACTGTATTCACAAATACATATCATGAATACAGTGGAATACAATAATTTTCTTAGTTGTACTCCCCTGTTTCACACCGAGTTTTGCTACCGTATTCATAAATACAGTAGCTTAAATACATCGAATACACTCTAGCAAAACAGAAAGGAATTTTTACATTCCTATGCCATATAGTAAACTATATTATCCTCTGTGCTTAACTTTTAATATAATTACCTTCTATATACCTAATTATCATTTATGTCCTATTTTAGAATTTTAATGGTATTAATTAGTCTCCTAATTTTACTCAACTGTATATTCCCACTCCCCCAAGTTTCTATCTCTAAATCTCCACGATTTCCTCTTCAATCACCTATGATTTCCTCTTCTAAAACCAGCGAAAATCTGTAACCCCTCCACCATTAAAAAGTTTTGAAGCTTTGAATTTGAATTTGGGTTTTCAAAAGATATTGTTTGTTTGGATTGGATGTTGTTGCAGAGAATTGAGAATTCTCTCTACGTCTCTCTCTATCTCTCAATCCCAAATTTCAGTAATATAAGAGGAAAGAAAAAGAGAGAAACAATTCCACCATTGACAGCCATTAAAAAGCTTTGAATTCGAATTTGGATTTTCAAAAATCATTATTTGTTTGGATTGAGTGTTGTTGCAAATAATTAAAAATATGGTTTGGAGTTTATATCTCAATTTTAATGGGGTTTTGGTGAAGATTAGATTTGGTTTTGACTGAATTTCAGGTTGAAACTTGAAGAAGAAGAAGAAGAAGAAGACGTGACATACATTATATTGCAGAAATTGTAGAAAAAATATATTCTGTTGTTTATTTATTTTTCTTTTATTCATTTAACTATTGTATAAAATTTGAACAACATTGTATAAAAATTATATTTAAGTGGTATTATATTGTATTTGTATATAACTTAGTAGAAATAATGTACGAAAATTGTAGATTATTTGTAGATAAGTTGTATAATATATAATTAGTTGTATGAAATTTATTTTTACTATGTATAAATCAGATACAAAATATACAAAAGACATATTGTATAAATTTTGTATGTAAGTTTTATGTTATTGTAGTTGTAGTTAACACGGTGGAAATAATGTGTGATTGTAGATAAGTTGTATTCCTCTATAATGGGAGATGTTGGCATATCAAGTAACTTTAATGTTCCAGATGAACTTGCATGAAAATAAATATAAATTCTGTTATGAATAGTTTGTAAAAATTTTGTAGATAATTTGTAGAAATATTGAAATTCTGTATTTTTATATTAATTTTTCAAATGATATGTAGTTTTATTGTAGAATAAATGTAGAAATTTTGTAGATATTGTGAAAATCCATATTGATATATATATATTTACTCTGACATGTAGTTTATTTGTAGATAAAATGTAGATAAAGTGTAGGACATTTATATACAACTAGATTTTGATATAAAATGTAACAGCACAAACATGCAACTGTGTTTTCATTGGTGATACTCAATTCTATATTGAAATCGCGAACAATTATACATAGCGGATATGATCCTAAATTTTTTTCAACTTTCATACAATAGTTAAATGAATAAAAGAAAAATAAATAAATAACAGAATACAAATTTTCAACAATGTATGTCATGTCTTCGAGTTTCAATCTAAATTCAGCCAAAATAAAGTTTAATCTTCACTAAAACCCCTCAAAATTGAGATATAAACTCCAAACCATATTTTTAATTATTTGCAACAACACTCAATCCAAATAAATAATGATTTTTGAAAATCCAAATTCAAATTCAAAGCTTCAAAATCTTGCATTAATTTTCATAACAAATTGGAGAAACAATTCGCTCATAATCAAAGGGTGAACTTTCGAATAACGAGGCTTATGATACAATTGCGAAAATCTTTGGTGATGAAAATCAAGATTTGATGGATGATTTTGCGTCAGTTTTGAAAATTAAGAAGAGGAAAAGGGAGGAAGAGAATGTATCTTCACCAAGTAGTTGTAGTGAAGAAATCAAAGCCAAAAGGCAGAAAACTGCAGAAGATGAGATGTTTGAAATTGACGTTCACTTGTCACGTGATTTGTATTGTAAAATATCTGGAAGAACATTTAATTCTCCAATATTAGAGCGCCTAAATAAGGAAGCCTACATCTACAATGATACCTTATTTAATGAATTATCTATATTTTGTAGAAATACTATTAGCATGTCAGGTAATATGCAAACGATGAACATATTTGGCAATATATTTTTCTATATGGTATAGGCGAAAATTTCCCAAACTGAAAATATAGTTATAAGAAATAATATAGTAAACGATAGCTACAACTAGCTAATAACCACAAAATAATAGTGGTTTGTGAAAATTTCTCAAAAATAAATAGTACAAGACAAATGAGGGGCATTTGCATCTATACTAGCTTTTTGTGCCACATTTTAACCTGTGCCCGCTTTGCAAAAAAAATTACAAGCATACCCGCTTTTTCACATAACTTCAGCACACGGGACTGAAGTAGCAAAGGCAATTACACAAAACTTCAGCATTTTAGTTGCTGAACCTGAAGTTCAGCTCTAGAGCTGAAGTTTTTGTTTTATAAGTTTTTGTTTGGTAACCGGGAAACTTCAGCTCTAGAGCTGAAGTTTGCCAGTTATAAAATAAAAACTTCAGCTCTAGAACTGAAATTTTTATTTAGTAACCCGGAAACTTCAGCTAGCTGAAGTTTCCGGGTTACTAAATAAAAATTTCAGCTCAAAAGCTGAAGTTTGCCAGTTATAAAATAAAAACTTCAGCTCTAAAGCTGAAGTTTTCGTTTAGTAACCCGGAAACTTCAGCTCTAGAGCTGAAGTTTCCCAGTTATAAAGGGAAGCTGAAGTTATTTAAAAAGTGGGTACGGATGCAAACAAAAAAGACAAAGCGGCTCGGGCGCCCCGTGCAATTTTTAGGACAAATGAATACTTCCGGGTCCAGTCAAGGTCTTCTTATGGGCCGGACCGTCTTGGGCTTCAACAAACTCACAAGAGAGATATCAGTTCTCTATAGACTATAAGGGGTCGTTTGGTATGAGGTATAAGGGTGGTATAAGGTGGTATAAGAATTAATACCACCTTAATATTCTGTTTGGTTAGCAAATCAGGTATAAGTTATACCGGTGTTAATTTTAACACCGGTATAACTTATACCTCACAGATGGTGGGGTAATTAGCACCGGTATAACTTATACCTTTCTCTTATAAATTATTCAATTGTCATTCTTAATACAACATACCAAACAATGAATAAACAACAATCCCATTATAACTTATACCGGTATAACTTATCTCATTATAACTTATACCGGTATAACTTATACCGGTATAACTCATATTCCAACCAAACGACCCCTAAGTGATTACCAGTCTCTTGACTTCAAAATTACATTAGAAAAATAATTACTAATTTATTTGGGGAATATATTGGAAAATCGGAGCGAAAACTCGGACCAGCGCGCTAAAGTGGTAATTTGAATTTACATTACCCAAATCAAATCATACGGCTATAGAGAGCTGATGGAAGGGGAAGGAGAAAGTGAAGTAGGTTTCACAGACATCGAAACAATCTCAGATACTCTCAACAGCTCTATCAGATTCCATCTTGTTACTGACATCTTAGGTTTCGTCCTATATATGCACCAGCAAATCCCTTCGTAAGTAGTACAGAATTTGATTTTTTGTTCATATTTTTATGTTGTTTGCTTCTCTGGTGCTGCTCTAATTGATCGCCTGTATGTTGTTTGTTTAATTGCGCAGCATACTGCAGGATCTCACTCTAGAATATGATGTATTGAACACTGAATTTGCGGAATTGGTGAGTGAACCATAGCATTTACTTTAAAGTATGCTGCTCTTTTTGGAGGGGGATTTTGATATTTTCCAAGTCTGATTTTTAAATTCACGGAAAGATAATGTAGTAAATGGAAAAACAAAATTAATTTTTATCTACTTTTGGTAAATCAAAACAAAATTAAAGTAATACTTACTAGTTTAAGTTTTGAAGTATGTTATGAACAAAAATGGTGTCTAATACTAGAGATATGTTTTCACAGATGGACGTAGGTTTTTCGCTTATGAATTAGCGAGTTTTGGTTTTATAAATGTTGCTAGATATTGAAAGTTGTGAGGTACATATATGGAATAAGTCCACTGCAACAATTATCTTTCACTGGCTTTCTATTCTACATTACCCGAATCAAGAAATATTATAAACTTTCTTGTTAGTTAGATAGTTTGGTTTTCTTGTTTAGAAATCTAATTCTGTTAGTATATAATGTACTTAGGTTTCAGGTCATATTGTATCCTAGAGCATTTCTGCAAAACTCAGCTTGAACTCCAATAACAATTGATAGAAGAGAATTTAGTTTTAAGGAAAGTGACATTGCAACTTGCTTTTGAAACCATTGTTCTGTTCGTAACCATCTTTTGTGGTACTCGTATCTCTTGCACTATGACCTAGTACTGGCTTTCCTTTAGGAGACAGCTCTTTTACAAGCAGAAACGGGCCCTTCACGTAGAAAGCATGCCGCCAGGAAGAGGGAGGTGAGGATGGGAATAAGAAGACTAGATAAGTTAATGAACACTATATCTAGCCTCAAGACTGCTCTTCAGTTGATGATAACGGAATTTTCTGCTATTCAAAGGGTTGTTCTGATTCTTGGGCCTAGTCCTTTGCGCCCCCTACATGTGTATGAGCTCTGCTTTTCGCATGAAACAGCAGCCTCAGGAGGAGATTTTACTAGGAATCGAGTTGTGGAAGCACTTTCAAAGAAGGTTTCTTCTTTTGTTTATTTATGTTACATCTCACATTTCTATATATATCGATATATTTCTATTGTGCATGAATTTGGGTTTCTGTTTTTACACAGGCTATTCGGATCTTAATTTCAAAGGGTGCAGGATCTACCTCCACTGCTGGTATTTTTTTTGGCAATTACTATCTATTAGTGATACAATAAAAAAGATATACTTGCTGGGGATTCATTGCTAGTCTCATATCCTTTTAGGTCCAACCAAGTTGTTCCTATTGGTTCAAGCTCCTTCTTCAATCAACTTGCCTTTGCATTTTCTTCCAAAGAGGGATTTTAGGTACAGCAAAAAGGTATATTCCCATAGGTTGTTCCTTTGAATTCTAAATTGTTGTGATTCGGTTCTGAGGATGCATAATCTCCTGGTAGACATTTTTTATGGTAATTCGGATGTTTATCAATATTAGCTGGTTGAGCTGTGCTCGTCAATCATTGATCATCTTCAAGCTTCCGTAATAACAATCTGATGAGAATGAAATTTTTCCTGAGCTGGTGCTTTGCATATAGAAGCTCCCTTCTAATTTCTCCCCTTCTTTTCGTCATTTTCTTTGCCTAGCAATGATAATGCTGGTTGACTGATTTATATCCCCTGTCTTCAACAGTTCATTACGAATACATCTTGCAAAATCTGAAACAATAGCTGAACTGATGTGAGCTATAGATGTACGTTGAAGTTCCTATTAGCTTTTAATAAATAACAATCATCCGTTGAGAGTCTAGTATGTGTTTATTTTATCAAGGGCCTAACATGATATCTAACTTCATTATTCAGAGCCTTGTATTTATGAAGCATCACGATGATACACTATTTTGCTTCTATAAATGCTTTGCTGACAAGCATTTAACATGTGGTGGTGCAGATAGTGCCTCTGAAATTGCGGTTTAGTTGTAGAAGCAAAAATCTTGAAAGACAAGCATGCACTGATGATGCTCAAACTGCTAAAGCAATCACATCACATAGTTCTAAACTCGAAGACGTTATCTGGTACTTTCAGTTTTCAGTCCATGATAACTCTATATCTTTTATCCTTTTTTATATGTTTGTGTTTTCGTGATCTATCCTTGTCATTGATATTGCTATTCAGAAATCTGCCTACAAAAGGAAAAGAGAATTCAAGCTTTCATTCAGTATGTTTTATGCTTCAAAAAATGGGGAGTACGAAGGGTTTTTATCAACTCTCATCACTAAGATTTCAGTTTCACTATTTTCTGCGCAGATTGTCATTCATATTGAAATATAGTGAATCAAAATACTTATGATGCTCTAGCTAAAAAGGCAGTTAAATTGTTTATTGGGGATCTAATAACGCTTGCCATCTTAGCTTTTGTCATAAATACTTCATTTGTTGTTTTAATGTTTTTTTCAAATGTTTGGCATCCTAGGACATACTTTAGTTCATTGACACTAAAATAAGATGGTATGAGGGGAAAACATGCACTATAGTAAGTCGGCATCATGTATAAAGTTGAGCACAATGTGATTTGAACCTTTAAATCATGTCTTAACATTTTAACTTTTTTTTTTACACCTGCAATGGTGGGATTTGAGTTTTCGGCCCTTTCCATCTGATTAAAAAATCAGTCATGGTATGGAGTGGTTGAAGCATCCTGTCTAAAAGCCTTAGTGAAAAAACAGAGGCTTTGATCAGTTTTGAATCCAAACCAAAGTTTTTATTTGTACGGTCATATAGATGTTTAGAGGTTATTAGCTATAAACCGACAGCCCTGTTAGTTATACCATTGGTTAGTGCAGCAGTTGTTGCAATTTCTGTTTGAGTCAGTATTAAATATTCATCGGCCTGCCTCCTGAAATAGTGTGAAATTGACATTTCCGAACTACTGGGGACCCTGAGTGTCCATGTAATTATCAGTTAGATCAGGGAAGCAGCTGCAATGGCTTTTTATATGCTTAGTTGTTTTTCCATGTTATGTTTATTTCTACCTCAGATTTTAGGCAAAGATAAAGTTGGGCAAAGTGAACTGCTGAGAATAGAATCCTCTACTGTACATTGGCAGGGTCCATGAGTGCTAATTCTTAATGGTTTTAGCTTCAATGACTTGTCAGGTTTCAGTGTCGGCATATTATCAAGGGCTTGGCTTCCAGGACTTCTCCAACTGAAGAGTGAGGATGGATTCCTTCTTCCTTACCCTTGAAAGCCCAATCAAATAATCCAACCGCCGCCCCCCCCCCCCCCCCCCCAAAAAAAAAAAAAAA